>PVLA01006143.1:0-130199 GCA_004027455.1 Hydrochoerus hydrochaeris | reverse complement strand
TATACACATATGTATCTGTGCATATACGTATATACACATATGTATCTGTGCATATACGTATATACACATATGTATCTGTGCATATACGTATATACACATATGTATCTGTGCATATACGTATATACACATATGTATCTGTGCATATACGTATATACACATATGTATCTGTGCATATACGTATATACACATATGTATCTGTATATATATATGTATATATACAGATATGTATATATATATATTTATTAACCACCTCCAAAAAGCTGTTCCTATGATCATGTGAGGCTTTGAGGGACATTTAGATATAAGCCATAACATGTACGTGGTGTGATAACTATTGTTATTCTCTTATTATTTATTTTTTCTTGAAATAAAAAGGTAAAATATAATGAAGAATCAACCTAAGGTTCTAATATATACATATATATTATAATATATATTAATATTTATATATATATTATATATGATTTATAATATATATATCAACTGGTGATATATATATGTGTGTGTGTGTGTGTGTGTGTGTGTATAAGTAGGAAGGTGATTTAAAAAAAATTCAGGGCATGAAAAGATAGGTTTGGAGCTAAGGAGAAATAATTTAATAATCTCCATAAGTACAGAAATAATTTAAAAATCTCCATAAGTACAGTTTCCATGGGTATCGTATTATTTTTTCTTTTTGAAAGATTTACAAGTGAATATTTTTATGGTATATAACATGATGTTTTGATACATATATATATTATAGAATGCTAAGTTAAGCTACTTACATATATTTTACTGCACATACTTTTTTGTTGGTTTAAATACTTAAAGTCTTTCAGTAATTTTCAAATATACAATATATTGTTATTAACAAGTTAACATGATGTGCAATAGAGTCCTTGAATTTATTATTCCTAACTTCTTTCCAATCCTCATGCTTACCCCCTAGCTCTCTGATAACCAAAATTCTACTTTCTGTTTTTATGAATTCAACTTCTTTAGATCCCACATGTAAGTGAGATCATGTGGCATTAGTCTTTCTGTGCCTAGTTTATTTCACTGAACATAGTATCCTCCAGGTTCATCCATATTTATTGTCACAAATGACAGGAATTTTTTTCCATTTTTATTACTTATTAATTTATTTTTGAGACAGGGTCTCACAATATAGTCCAAGCTGGCCTTGAACTCATAGCCATCCTCCTGCCTCAGCTTCCTGAGTGCTGGGACTACAGGCATCTGTCACCAACCCAGTCTTTTTCCTATTATATGGGGGATACAATCAAGTATTTATCTTGCTATTCTTAGAAGAATTAGACCTAAGGAGAACTAAATAGCCAATGAAGAAAGTATTTTCAGTCATGGAAAAACAAAAAACACAAAACATCCATCTACACACAAAAACCCATAGGTTTTGAGATTTTACTCCCAAAATGATATAGCCTGTTACCACTTTAAGGACAGTGGTAGGAGGCATACAACATGTGGGTCATGGGCAACTCAACACTACTCATGATACAGAAAGCAGAGCAAGTATCATGAAGTTCTCCCTGCCCCAGGTCTCATGAGGGGGATGTGGAGAGTCCTAAAAGGGCACAGCAGAAACAATGTGCTTGTGTCACAACAGGAAATACTGAGCTTATGGTATAGTGAACATGGCAAACAGAAATATGTAGGTGTGATTAAACCAAAGATCTTGAGATGGGAAAACTGAGGATAACCTTATAGAAATAGGTGCAGTATACCCTCAGGAGTCCTCACAAGAGGGAGGCAAAAGGGCCAGAGGCAGAGAATGTGTGACAACAGTGCAGAGTAGAGAGGATACGCTGTTGGCTGTGAAGACAGTGAAAGGGGCTGTAGGTCAAGGATTGCAATGCATGTGGCCTCTAGAAGTTGGGAAAGCAAGGAATGGGCTTCCCTGGGTACTCCAGATAGAAAGCAGCCTTGTCAACACCTTGATGTTAGCCCATCTGGAGTCCATTTCAGATTTCTGGTCTCTATAACCATAAGATAAAATTTGTGTTGTTTTCAACTAGTAAATATGTAGCAATTGTTACATGTATAATAAAGTCTAAAGCAGGGGAAAAGGAATTTTTAAAGCCTGCAGGGACTCATTATGTCTCCTTTTGTGATCTGTACAGGCCACTATAGGGGAACTCAGTAAGTGGTGCGCTCCACCAGAGGACCACTGTCTTCAGGATATTACAACATATAATGATGAATCAGAAAATGTTAAACACACACCAACCAGAAAAAAAAAATCAGAAAATTCAAGCTAGTGAGAAACAAAGAAAATAAAAAATTATAAAAGTAGTGAGAAAAAAGACAATTTATCTTCAAAGGAACATTTAGCCAACAGTGAACTTCTCAACAAATGATATGGGACAGCCAGAAAACATGGATATTTTTAAATGCTAAAAGAAAATAACTGCCAAACTAGAATTTACTATCCAGAAATAGCACCCTTCAAAAATGGCAATAAGCAAGGTATAGTGATATGCATTGATAATTCTACTACTCTGGGAGGCTGAAGCGGGATGATCACAAGTTTGAGACCTGTCTACAAAATTTAGCAACTTAGTGAGACCCTGTCTCAAAATAAAAACTAATTATAATGAAAAGGGCCATGGTGGTAGCTCAGCTTAATCTCTAGTACTGGGGATAAAAAAAGAATGACTGAAAAAGATGTTTCTTACCAACTAAAACCTAAGAAAAACTGTCACCAGCTGATCCACACTAGAGAAGTATTAATGAGTATCATTAATGAAACAGGAGAAATAATCCCAGAAGGAACACTGAACACGTAGGAAAAAAAGAATAACAAAATGGTAGATGTATGCTTAAATATAAGTAAATATTAACTTCAAGCGATAATGCCTTAATGAATTAGCATCTAAGAGAATAAAATACAAGATAACAATGTCATTGAAAGGAGAGCAAATTGGAGGAGCTAAAGATGGCCAATCAGTGAGCAACAAAATACAAAACCTCCCAGGAGAAACAACTCATATGTCAGATTAAAACATCCTGGAGAGATCCAGACAGAGAGAGATGGATCCTCTTGACACAGGAAAAAATTAAAACATAAAAAAGCTCATCAAATATGCAGTCTCAGGGCAACAATTGGAACAGCTAAAATTACCAGACATGGCATTTTCACTGCAACCCGCAAAGTTTGTGCCGGCCTGAATTTGTGCCAGCCTGAATTTGCACTGACCAGCAGGGCTGCCCAAACTCATTCCCGCTGCCACTCACAGGAGCCACAGCCGTGCTGAAGTCAGAGTTGGTGAGCCCAATGGAGAGCAGAGCCAGTGAAGGGACCTTCATTAATCCACGGTCAGTGCTGAGAATGAGACCCCCCACCACCACAGGAAGGAAGCGACCAAATGGGCAACATGTTGGAATCAGGCAGGAGGAGCCTGAACTGGGAGAGACAATGACTTCAGTTGGTTGGTCCCTCCCCAGAGCAGATTCATGGGATTTGCTTGGACTGGGGCGCGCCCCTGGCCAGGACCAAATGAGCTGTCCCAAATCATTTCCCTGTGCCTAGTACACACTAAACTGGTGAAGGCCCCTGAAGTTTGGCTGGCCCAGTGGGGAGAGGCCGGCATATGCAGCTTCTACTTACACCTCAGTGACAAGAGTAGGCAGGAGAGGGTGGAGGTCCCTTGCCAGCATGCTTTGGAGGAACCATGGCTGACAGGGAAGGGGGCTGGGACCTCCACTGTACACCTGTGTGGAGGAGGCCGGGACCATGACAGGAAAGAGAGGCAAGAGGAGGCCCCCAGCCCAGAACCCTGAGAGCAGTGATCCAGGAGAGGGAAAAACAAGGGAGACTGAGGGTGGCAAACACACAACATCAGACATGGCTTCAATGGACATTAAGAGATATCTTCAGGACCTTGTAGATGAATTCAAAACTGAAATATTAAATCAGGTAAAGCAAGATATGAGTAGAGTAATAAAAGAAATGCTCTTAGGAAGCATCTCTCAGGAAGATACAGATGGAAGAAGGGAGGAACACACAAAAAAAGAGAGAAACATTCAATAAAGAATATAAAGAAAATATAGAATACATGAAGCAGATTCAAAGAGACTACCAGGAAATTAAAAACTCCATTGAAAGCTGGCAAAACTCCTTAAAAGAAACTAAGGATAGACTATCAAAACTTGAAGACAAGTTTGCAATGTGTGATCATGAAAGGAAAGATCTCTTAACAATAACAAGGAAACAGGCAGTAACAATACAAAGGCTAGAAGATGACAAGAGAATCTATAATTTAAGAATAAGAAATGTGAACAAAGAAGCAGGAATACATACAGGCGAATTACAAAGGCTATTCACGAAAATAATTAAGGAAAACTTCCCAAGCATGGGAAAAGAAAATGACATTCAGTTATGTGAGGCATACAGAACTCCAGCCACCTACAACCAAAACAGAGCTACACCCAGACATATAAAAATCAAGATACCAGAAATTCAATATTAAAAGCCATCAAGAAAAGAAACAGATCACCATCAAGATCACAGCAGACTTCTCGACACAGACCATCAGATCAAGAAGAGCTTGGAGCGAAGTATTCCAAGCCCTGAAAGAAAATAACCTCCAGCCCAGATTGATATACCCTGCAAAGCTGTCACTAGAAATTAATGGAGAAATAAGATGTTTCCATGACAAAGAGGAACTGGGGGAATTTGTGGCCACCAATCCAACCCTACAGAGAATACTGAAGGACATTCTAGAGAGAGAAAAAACATACCAGGATTTTAGGAACAGTGGCAGAAAGGCCTCAATGAGCAGGGCAGGCAGTAGAATGAAGGAGAAAACTAGACAAACAAAGGCAGAAAAATAGCGTAGCAGAAATGAGGCAGAGACAGATGGCTAGAATCTCTAACATAGATGGCCTTGATACACTATATTGTTAATAGTGTACCAGGATTTAAAACCCACATTACTGACACCACTCTGCTTAGATGTATTATATTCTGTTCCAGTCATTCTACCTGTACTAGATTTGAGGGCACAGACAGTTATCCCGAAAATAGCAGGATATAGTACGGTAATCATCCTTAATTTCCTATTAACTTAATCTAAAGCTCTGTATAACCTACACTGTTTTACCATAACTGATTGTAATCAAATCTGGTTTGTTAGATTGCTGTTTTGTATGGACAGATTTTATTCAAAGCTGTTATGATTGATAGTATCAAGTCTCAATGTATAGGCAACCGCACTTAAGATGACAAGGTCCACTAGAATATCCACTCTGGTTTGATTATTACCTGCCTTTGAAGTTTTATACTGTCTACAATGTTTTATTTTTACTAATATTGTTATGTACTGCTATATTCAATTATTCCACTATATATATTCAATTATTCCACTGAATATATAGTGGAATATATTGCCTGATGATATAGACTATTCTATTGAAGACAATAAGAAACACAGTAATCATTGTAGATCACCTTGTACTGTGGTTTTATATGACTTTTTGGTTTCATGTTTTCATAGGAATTTGTTTTGTTTTGTCTTGCTATATTTTGTTTTTCCCTCTAATACAGAAAGGATAGAAATACATGTAGAGACTCATGCATGCGTAGCTGTTTACAGTATCACTGTTTGAATATCTACTTTGTATGCTTCAATTTTGTAACTTGAACAACTATTTCTAAGAAGACAATATATAATTTATCAACTAGTGATTTGTTACTGTTTATCTTTTTTTTAATTCTTTATTATCTCTACCCTTTACATGTTTTTTTCTCTTTAATTAAAAAAAAAGGAGCAAAAGTATTAAAATATTATAAGAACTTGGCAGTATGCAGAAAAGTGTTAAAAGTAACAATTAGCGTATTGACAACAAATGCTGTAATTTCTTAACATTAAAATAATATCAAAAGAGGTTTAGAAAAATAATAGCAGTAAATTTTCAGGGCCTCCAGAGTAGGAACTAATTAAATCATATTCGTTTTTTGGATCCATCATACAAAGCTTCTAGCAAGTCCACTTTGTTCATTGAGTAATGAGCACTGCACTCTACATTACCTCTGACGACATTCAGGGAATACAAAATCAAGGGTATTGAGCCAGGCATGAGGACTATGCCTGCAATCACAACGCTCCGGAGACTAGGCAGTAAGGTCACAGCTTTGATCCAGCCTGGGAGGTAGTTCAGTATGAAGGTCCTGGATTCAATCTCCAGTGCCACAAAAGAGAAAAAGACTGGGCAGAGGGAAAGAGAGGAAGAGAAGAAGGGAGAAAGGGAAGAAAGGAAGGAGAGTGTATTTACTCTTAATGCTAACCAATCTCTCCCCTTTTTGTGGTTGTTTACCACATAGCCAAATTCCACCAGCAGAGGACAGTAGTTGATCATCCTTCTGTTTATTTAATCTTGTTACTTTCAGGGATGAATTTAAAATGGACAAAACTGTAGCTTTTTGTATTGCTATAATTTATATTTATGAATATAATGGTAAAGCCAGGAGTGCCATGTTAAAAACAAAAAAGTGAAACTAACATTTAAACTGATGAATAAAAATGAGATGGCGAAACAGGAGAGAAGATGGAATACCCAGGAATTATGCTCCAAGGGTACTTGTTTTTCTTCCACAGTTACCCCAAATGCCTGTAGTTGACTACAGCTATGTCAGATGTCTCACTACCACTCTGGAAATATTTATTTTGGCTGCAGCAAATTTTCAAAGAAGACCTTCCCCAAATGATTGCCCTGCTACTTCTCTGGATGATCCCACTGCTCTGCAGCCGTCACCAGTGAGATCCATTAGGAGCACTTTCCCTGCTCCTGGCAAAACAGTAAGTCGGACATTGTGCACGTACAAGCCTACCTTTTTTCCTGTGTAAGGAGTCTACTCACACTCTTAGGTGAGTCTGTACATTTTTCCCCCTTATTTTGCAGTATATGTTCTAAGAAAGTCTATTTTAGAAGGCGTATTTTTGCCTATTCATGATTTCTAGCTCAAGTAGAGTATGCTAAATTTATACAGTAAGAGCTTCTCTGATCAAAGGTCGCTAGTGCCAAAAGCAGCCAGCTGTCAAAGCTGGTAAAACCAAAGGTCACTGAGGTCAAAAACAGTCAGCGGCCAGTTCTGGAAACACTGACAGTGGCTAGAAGCCAGTGAGCAACAGCTCTACAGAGGACAGAAGAGTTCCTGAGGCCTTTTGCTGGCTGCTGGCTACAAGCAATGAGGACAGCCAGTAACCATAAAAACAGACAGCTGCTGCCATTTACAGCTCAGGAAAAGCTACACTTTGCCAATTTATGATTTCCATATGAATTGAACAGGAACCTGAGATGTTAACTGGTAACACCTTAGAAGCCTGGATGGAAACCTTCCTCCTTCATGGGCCCTCAAGAAGAAAGCAGACAATGGAGACTTGATCCATATCTGACTTCCATTTTACATGCAGCTAAAGACTCATGCTAATCAGTGACAAAGGCAATCTCTTCAAAAACAGCAAGTAGATATGAGCGAAATTAGAGACAAACTTGTCATTTTGTTTCTATTCTCAGTTATGACCATTGTTAAATATTTTTCTTGAAAAAATTAAGTCATCAGCAAAATTTTAAGCAAAAAATTAAGTCATCAGCAGCCTTAGAACATGTTGTTGTATTTTATGTACCCAAATCCATTTAATGGATCAGTCCTACAGATGTTACTCTCCACTTCAGAAAAAATATTCAAAAAGTCTATAGCAAACTATGTGAAAGATGGAACACCCAGGAATTATGCTCCAATCTTGAAATTCACACTCAAGTTGTCCCTGATTTTCCTCTTCACCCCCAGAATAAGGATTCTCCTTATTTGAGGGGATCTAAATTACAAGGCTGCATCAGAGATCTCTGCACTACAATCAGAGAGACTGTGCGCTGAAATTAAGCGAGTAAGGAGTTCATGGCTTGATGGAGATTGAAGCTCAGTCTCAGCACTTTTAAGTCCCTCCTGTGTTTGTTTGTTTGTTTTTGATACAGTGTCTAACTATATAGTTCAGGCCTCATTTTCAACTCTTTTTGTAGATTAGGCAGGTCTCAATCTTCCTGCCTCAGCCTTCCAAGTACTCAGATTATAGGCATGTAACAACCATGCCCAGCTTCCTCTTTTTTTCTATAAAATACAAATAATTTAATTTATAACTTTAGGGTATCTGACTATTGTGTTGCATAATTGTTAAAAGCATAATATCTGAGGTAAAAACACCTCAAACTCCAGGATCCCTATATAAGAGTCTGTGAACTGAAGCAAGTGATGTATCTACTCTGAACCTAGGTTTCCTTATCTATGAAGTAGCAACAATATTACCAACTAAAAATAGCTGTTATGAAGATTAATCTGAACATTTAATAACATTTGGTTTTTATTAGCCATATTGAAGGAAACTGTCCTTAATTGTACAATCAATTGGCTAGAGGATTCTGGGAAGGCAGCTCAGATCAGGTGTTTATATAAGAAAGACTGCAGAAAAATGTAGTATATGGCAGATATGGCAGGGCAGAAAGTTGGATGCTCATAGAAAGCAAAGATTGTATTGATCCCTGCCTTTCTCTTTACTATAAATATACTTTTTGTCTTTTAGAGGAACAGAAAATATTTATTTAAAATTCTCACTTGTATGGAAAAAATATACACTTAGTGAACAATTTAGGGATTCTAGAATCCCTTCAAAAATTCTAAAGGATCACTTTATACTTGATTCAGTGACAAATAAGTTTCTTCTGGGTTTTTTAAGACTACTCTGAACAGCAAGCAGGTTAACAGAGACAAAGAGCATGTAAGAGAAATAAATTAACAGTGAATGCTATGGTTCTTGTCTAGATGTCTCCCCAAAGCCTCATGCAGTCTTTATACTTTTTCAGAGGTGGCTGAAACTAGAGAATATGATGCTGGGATTAAGGGTGCTGAGATTAAGTGTGAGTGATCAGTTCGCTGCTTGGATTGGCACCACCCTAATCCCCCTCCCTCTCTTTTATTCTTGCTGTTTTCCACCACCATAAACTGTTGCCCCTCTGTCATGTGAAACCTTGCCTTGGAACTAGGATGGAAACCTCTATAAACTGTAAGCTAAATAAACGTCTCCTCCTTTAACTTTGGGTGCTGGGTATTTTGTCTCAGCAATGACAAAAGTAACTAAGACAGTGAGTCAGATTCAACAAACTCATATTAAGCACGGATTACCATGCCAGGTTCCATGTTGAGGTGATGAACAAATGGACATAGTCCCTGGCCCTCATGGAGATAAATTTCTAGGTAGAGCATCCCTGGTCTATGGATATGCCACAGCAGAATTATCTGTAGTAAAAATCTAAATTTTTTAGAATCTAAACACAGATGCCACCACTGATCTAATGAATCAGCTATTCTAGGAGATAAGTGATACAGGAGACTATATTTTTAAATAAATGTTCTCTAGTGACTCCGAGATATACCTATAGTGTTTTGGCCTCTAGGAATGCAGTATATATATTTTCAATGCACTGAAAGGCCTAAAAACCATTGTGCTGACATTCTCTCCTCCTCTCTTTCTCCCTCTCCTTTTCTCTCTCCCTCTCGCTGTCCCTCTCCTTCTCTCTGTCTCAAACAAGGTATCACCATGTAGCCCAGGCTGGTCTCAAACTTACAGCAACTCTTCTGCTTCAGCTTTCCAAGTGCCAGAATTATAGGTATACATCGTTATGCCCAGCCCCATCTGTTTTGTGTGTGTGTGTGTGTGTGTGTGTTGTTTTGTTGTTTTGTTTGTACCAGGTATCAAAACCAGGACCTCAGTCTTACCAAGCAGGTGCTGTACCACTGAACTACATCTCCAGCTTCTGTCATTGGTTTGTATCACTTTCTATTAAGTAATATGTACATGAAAGTACACTATAAAGCATGACATGGAATTGAGTGAATGTAATTCTTAGGACCTTTTTTTTCTTTTACACAGGGTCTTGCCCTGTAGTCCAGGTTTGCCTCAAACTCATAGTGATCCTACTGCCTAGCCTCCCAAGTGCTCGGATTACAGGCATGCACTACTACATCTGGCAGGACATTTCAATAGACAGCTAAATACCAATTTATACAAGTACAGTCATATGCCACATAATGATTTTTAGATCAACAACAGATGGCATATACAACAAGGGTTCACAGATTATATCACCTACTGATGTAGCCATCTTAGTTAGTATAAGCATACTCTGTGATGCACAATGCTATCACTTTAATGACATTTTTCAGGCTGTATTCCCACTATCAAGCATCAATGATTATAAGTGAAATCAGTGTAAAACAAAGAGGCACTTCACAGAACTTAACATGTCTCTGACAGAGTCTTCATTGTTCTTTTAGTAGCAAAAGCTTCTGGAATGTAAGTAATCCTGCTAGGACAGTGGTATTATCTCATCTTATGGTCCTAAGCCCTCTGGCTGGAGGAGCAGAGCTGTGCTGCTTGAACAGTGACCATACCTGGGAAGTTTCCTCCCAGAATATCCTTTGAGTACATCCACTCTGCTAGTACTACCAGAGCATTTGGTATCATGACAAACATATTTATTAAGCAGAACCTGTGAGAACATAGTAATATAGTTCTAAACCTCTTGAGTATGTAGCTTTCTCAATAGAACATGAGATCCAAAGTCAAGATACAGGATTAACCATGAGGAAGAAACTGGTTAGGCAGCAGGGGACAGGCAGATGGCTGGATAGGACACTAAAATTCCACTTAGTTGGGACAAATGACAGGTGCCTTTGAAATATCCAGGTGATAATGCTACAATTTACTGGAAACAGAATGTGGTGATCACAAAGTTATGTAAAACCAATGATGGAGACATAAGGGGCTTTATCTAAAAGTGACAGTCAGGAAATTTTCATAGTATTATTATGGTTTGTATTTGAAATGTACCCCCAAAACTCATGCTAAAGTCTTGTTTGCCAGCTGATGGGCTTTTAGAGAAGGGATCAGATGATGAGGTCACCTCTAGCTTCATCAGTAGAGTGACCCACTGATGTGATCACAGTGTGATAGCACTATTAGGAGCTGGGGGCCAATGGGAGTAGATCATCGGGGTGCTGGGGCCTATATCTGTTTCCCCATCCCTTCCTCTCTGGCTCCTTCTGCCTCCCAGCAGCTGTGAGGTGAGCAGCTTTGTTCCACAATGCCCTTTCACCATGCTCTTCTGCCTTACCTCAGGATCCACAGCAAACAAAACAGCCCACCATGGCCTGAAATTGTGATGCAAAATAAATTATTTCCTCTCAGTTGTTTGGTCACAGTGATGAAAAGATGATTAATAGATAGTAAGAAATACGTGAAGAAAAATACAACAGTGCAACATGTAAAAACAACAGGAGAAAAAGTATAGTGAAAAACAGAAAAAAGAGATTAAAGAGAAAAGTGAGTCACAAAAACAGAGGACCAGAAGACCAAAAAGGTGAAAATTTAAGGGAAAATTAGTCACCAGTGTTAAACATCACTGAGCAGAAGCAAGGATAAGAACACAAGAGAAAGTGATCATGGTGGTGCAGTGGCACACGCTTCTGATGCCAGCACTCAGAAAGCTAAGGAAAGAGGATCCCTGCAAGTTTGAGGCCAGCCCGGCTACACAGTGAGTTCAAAGCCAGCCTGAACTACACAGCAAGATTCCTGTCACACACACACACACACACACACCAGCATGTCATCAGCATGTTACTGGAGATGTGGGAACTATTCTCTTTGTGGTTTTGGCCACTGCATACAATAATCTCAATTCTCTACGTAGTTTTTTGGTACTGGGGATCGAACTCATGACCTCGCACTTGCCAGGCAGGTGCTTATGCCACTGAGCTACATCTCCTCTCTATGTAGTTCTGATTTAATACTTTTTGGTCAGGGATGACCAGTTATATGTATGTTGACCTTGAAGATGAAGACTTACTTTGTGAGGGGCAAGTAAAAGTTTAGCTGGACAAGTTCTGTTCCAGTTCTTCAGCCTTCTACCCAACCTTGCCTTCTCCAATCTTAAGGGGATGATAGTATTATTTTTCAGAGTTTGTGGTGACCCTCTTGTGTAAGTGCACATTCGAAAACAGAAATTTTGTTCAATGAACATGAGTGGAAGGGATTTAAGAAGTGGGTGGGATGAAAGGCTCTTCTATGGAAAATACAGTCAACGGCTCCTCATTTCAAAATTAAATAAGACTAGGAGTTGCCATACTGTGCACAGCATAGCACAATGGGAGAAGGGCTGGTTGTATAAGAATCAGACATGCTGAGGACTAAATCTCAACTCGGGTGCTTTCATATGTGCCAACTCTCCCCTTCCCAGGTGGCTGGAAGAGTCCAACTGAATAAAGTTCCAACCACAGGGCTCTGCGCCTACTAGAGGCAATGAATGATAGCACTTTGTAATAGCGGCACTGCTATTCCTACCAGCCCTTGGTCTTCCCACAAGTTGCTCAGATAAAAACGAAACAAAAAACTACAATTACTCAAGATAGAAAACTACAGTGGCTCTCAAAATAATTTGGGCAAGAAAACCTCACCACTACCTTTCATCTATAAAGATCCTAATCACTTTTTTAAGTTCACACTTACCCGAGAGGGCAAATCACCAACCAACACTAAAGCAGATCTGGAGAATGCCCAGGCCAATTCTCTGTGACTCAGATCACTAAACAGCATGCATTATAAAGTGAGTGTTATTACAGGCTTAAAACATTTTTACACATAGAAATTTTGCATTTGTAAGTCAAAGAAACATTGAGGTCCTATCCCTATCGCCCGCAGGATGCCAAGGTCCACTTGGCATGCTTTGTACAAAGAATTAGGGTGGAATGCGGTTGGGAGGTGACAGACACAGTGGGGAGAGAAGGGAGAATGTGGGGAGGGCCAGGTGACCACATGGCCTAGGGCAGTCGGATAACGCAGCTTTTGCAGTTATGGATTAAGCGACAAGAAAAAAAAAATCTGCATTTTTCCCCCAACCCTTCCGCTCGCATGCTAGCACGAGCTTGGCAGTTACCTCCGATGTCCAAATAAGAGTGGGTATTACCCTGCTCTCAGGCTCTGGGCGGGCAGAAGGGGACCCGGCAAGAGGAGGCGCCTGCCACCTACTTCCTGCCGCCGGTCCTTCCTACCTCCTGTCCAGTCGCCGGCGAAGCGAGGCGGCCCGGCGAGGAGGGGGGACGGGGGCGGGGCGAGAGCCCTTCCGGCCCCGCCCCTGCCGGAGGCCCCGCCCTCCCGCTGCGGCCGGTCAGCCGGCCCTGCTCAGCGGGTGTCCGGCTGCCAGGGGCTGCGGGGGAGGAGCGCGCAGGCGGAGGCGGGGTCACGGCCACGCGTGCGCGCCCCGCTGCTTGGTCCCAGTCGCCGGAGCCCCGCCGTGCGTCCTGCCGTGAGTACCGATTCGGCCCCGCCGAAGTCCGCGGGCGGGGCTCCGATCGCCCTGTTCTGTTCAGCCGGTGCCGGCCTTTTCCACGGTCCAGCTGGGGTTGGAGCGAGCGACTCCGGGGAGGCCGAGGGAGCGCGTTCCTGCGAGTGACCTCTCCACTCCTTGCTCGCTGGTGTCGCGGCGGGCCTGGAAATGGCTGAGCCTCGCCTCGCCTGGGCTGCGAGTGCCGCTCCGGAGTCCTGCCCGGGGCAGCGCGGCCGCGCGAGGAGACCTCGCTCGCAGGGTGCGGGCCTCACTCGGGAGCCCTTGTTCGGGCTGGGCTGTAGGGCGAGAAACTGGCGCTGAGTTTGTGCTGACTGAGCACAAAGGAATCCCCATGAAGGAGACAGGGGTGAGGTGCAGAGACCCTCTTAATGGAAAGATCGAGCACAGAGCCCACCCTAATTTATTAAAAACTCCCCCCGAGATCGGGGTGTCTTTCTAGATTTTGCCAGGAAAAGAACTATACATAATCATTCTCGTGCCACACATCACCAAGCTCCTAAACTTTTCGTGACCTTGGTACCCCGTTTACAGTCTTAGAAATGAGTATCCCAAGGAACGTGTGTTTATGTGGGTTATCTATTGATATTTGCCATACATAATAAAACAGAAAATTTTACCATATTTAATCATTTAAAATCAGAATAGATTATATCGTAATATAACTAATTAAAATCTATTTTTAATTAAGAATAGATTATATCGTAATGACTTTAATTAAAAATCCCGATATTTTCCAATCAGAAAGTTATTGAGAATAGACAATGTTGTACATTTCTGCAAACTTTTTTAATGTCAGGCTTAGTGGAAGACAGCTAGATTCTTACCTGTATCTGCATTCAGTGTGTTACAGTCACTTTGTAATAGCTTCTGGAGAGCCCACAGTATATCATGAAATTTATTCTGAAAGTGGTTTGCCCTTGAAGATACTTAGGAGTTCTCTGCACCACACTTTTAGAACTACTGAGATAGCAATGCTTCTTGGGCTTAATTCACTTGGTCTACTTTTTGTTTGTGATTTTGCCTCAAAATGGAAACAAAAACTACCCCATGCCATGGATGGTGTTAACTTCTCAAGTGAGGGACCAAGCTTGACCTTGCGTTGGAAAGCAAATACTAAGTTCATATATGTGATGATGAATCTTTCTGGCCTCCTGAAAACTCAGCAGGTTCACCAGGGCTTCAGTTGTTTCTGTGCCAGCAGAGCTGACCTGTCTGCATTGGGAGTTACAGCAGCAATGTGGCAAACGGGACCTGTGGGTTCAGAGAAACGCCTACAAGGAAACCATGCCAAGTGTGTAGGGGTTGGTGTTGAGAAGTGCCAAGTAGTTGAGAAGTTATTTCCAAAGTAACAAGAGGCACACTTTTGACTCCTTTAAACATGCTTGATTTTGTTGCTGTTATGTGGTTGTTAATCTTGAGTTTGTTGAAATATACTTCCCAGTCTTGAGGCACTTTCTCTTCCCCACTTTCAGAAGTATGTCCTCCACCCCTGCTGTCCAGCATTTTGGTGTGTGGTGGTGGGATTCCTCACAGAGTTCTTTCCTTGGCTTTGTGCCCTGTCACCATAATTTGAGATAGATATGATCCCAAAGAACCTGTCATGCTCAGGAGCAGGTTGGATACCCTGACTGATGGATTAGAAACAAGCCATGCCTTGAGTATGTTGCACACACTCTTGCATAGCACAAGTGGAAGGAGGAGATGGTGTCTAGACCCTGAACACCTATTAATATTCTTTGTAGAAGATTCCACTTAGGCGGTGGAGTGTCCATCATCTCTTTAGTAGACATTTCTTGACCACTGCTAGTATTTGTCACAGGCCCAATTCTATACTGGACAACAAGGGAGTAGTGAGTGCAAAAGATGCTGTCCCTTTCGTTGTGGAACTTGTAGTCGAATAGCTGGCAGTTAATTGAGACAATCTGCTGTGACATTATTCACCTGAAGTATGGTCCTATGTGCAGAACAATGTCACCTACCTTAAGTGGGCTTCAAAAGCATGTGAAACCAGAGTTCCAAACTGTGAAGTTGATTTAAAAAAAAAGACTGAAATTCTTCCTTTTACAGAGGAGGTAACTCTGCGAGGCAACAAGGCTGTCTGTACAGGGAAATTACTTTTAGCCTGATACCAGTCTCTCGGCCAGCTTTGGGGAAAATACTTGATTTCTCTGGGCCTTAGTGTTTTTGGCTTTAAGGTGAGAGGTTGGGGTGTTAATAGTAGGTCTCTCAAGTGGCTTAACTGTAAATAGCATATATTTGCATTTGTGCCTGCTTTCCCAACTCCGTGTTCAATGGCATCCCATTTTTTAGCTTGAAATAAGCCGTGGCATAGGAGTATTTACACTGTAGAAGTCAGCCAGTGCTAAACATCTGGACTCTACTCCTGAAGAGCAGGCTAAACATTTACCAGCACACCACTGCTACTGTCAGAGCCAAAGTGCTTTTAGTTTGTTTTTAAATAGGAAACGGACGGTAGCCTGGACAGAAGATACTGGCTATAGGGTGAGATTCAAGTCCTCTAATATTTTTGATAGAGAAAATGTATTTTTATCATATCATAGAATATAGGCCAGCAAACTTTTTGTGTCAGGAGGCAGATAATAAGAAATTTAGGCTATGTGAAATATATGATCTTCATTGCAACTGCTGCTGTTGGGTAGAAGCTGCCAGTAACATACAAAGTATGGCTATGTTCCAGTGAAACTTCATTTACAAAAACAGGTGCCAGTTCCTAAACCTCTGTCTAACATATCATAATAGGAACCATGCTTTGAGGAAGTAGTTTCTAGGAAAGGAATTTCTTCTGGCCTTTGAGTAATACCAAAGACCTGAATCTCGAAGATGAATGTACCTGTCAGTAGGAACTACAAAAAATTTGGAGTCATTCAGAAAAATCCTTAGTAGTTTGCTTATAAGAAGGCCAGGTAATTCAAGATTTGGAGCATAGTCATGTAAGATGATTGGGAATCTTTTATTTTCCCCAGCTCTCTTTCTGGAGTCATCTTAGACATTATGCTAGATTGGATCAATCTGTGGACAAACCCATTGAGTATATTTTAGGTGTTCCTATGCAGAAAGCAGAGGTGTCTCTAACAGCCCTCCTGATTTCTGGGACAGGACAAAGGAAGTGCTTGAAAAAAGAAAATCATATAGATGGATAAATATGTCTGTATGTATGGTTTTGTTGTTGTTGTTGTTGTTGTTGTTTGTTTTTTACCGGGGATTGAACTCAAAACGTTGTGCTTACCAGGCAAGTGCTTAAGCCACTGAGCTAAATCCCCAGTCCTCATATATATATTTCTATATATGTATAAGTACCTAAATTGTGTGCATGTGTGATTACATATTCCATGTATTTAAAGTAGTCTCATAAATCTTCAGAAGAGGAACTATTAAAGTAACCAGTTTTGAGTAGTGGAATGGGGTAAAAGGTAGGGAATTTTTACTTGTTACTTTTTTGCAGTACTAGATGTCTGTATATCCTTCAACATTCATGTATTGTGTGTACAATTTAAAATCCCATCAACATATACTTTTAAAAGGAAGATGGGGTTGTTTTTCTAGTAAGAATGCTGGTAATACCCTGTCCCCCAAAGAAACAAATTACTTTGTCATATTTCTCAACTAGTATGTTTAGTATAGTGCTGGCATATATTAATTCAAAATATTGAGAGTAAGACCTAACAACTCAAAACATTAGACAGTGTTAATGTTTGATTTAGACTTCCTGTCCAGGGTTAGAGATCATTGTAGAGGTACTAGATTAATTGACCATTTTACAGTCCCTGGACTGGTGTTACAGAATGTTATTGCACCTTTTTTAAACTAAAAAGCATATTACATAGGACTGTTTTCCTGTGACCCTCTTATTTCTGAGGAGAAAATATGACCATGTATGTAGCAATAGGCATTTGCCTGGGTAAAGGCAGTGGATTTGCCAAAACCTGGAAAGGTTTTCTCTTGGTGGAGGGACACAGTTGGTTTTTACATTTTTTTCAGCTTTGTTTTCCAGAATTAACAAATGCTAAATTTGATATGTCTAAAATTGATCCCTGTTGTGCATATCATTTTTTCAAATAATACCTTCAAAACACAGTCGAGCTCCATTTTTCTTAGACTGGCTTAACACACCCCTGCCTGGTAGTAGAGCCCTGCTTTTTTTTCTTCCATGGGGAAGTGGAAAAAACAAGTGAGGAGAATGAATCATGGGGAACTGAAAGTGTGCATGGTGACCCCTGTAGTCACATTGTGCTGT
This sequence comes from Hydrochoerus hydrochaeris, assembly GCA_004027455.1. Lineage (NCBI taxonomy): Eukaryota > Metazoa > Chordata > Mammalia > Rodentia > Hydrochaeridae > Hydrochoerus > Hydrochoerus hydrochaeris. The sequence goes on along the minus strand of PVLA01006143.1, from coordinate 112,546 downwards.
GTCTATCACCTCCCTTGTGCAGTCTGTTCCAGTCCTCCCCTCCAGGTGACTCAGAGGGTAGAAAGTTCTTCATAAGTGTGGCACCGTCACCTTAGAAGCTGTCAGCTAACCATCTCTCTAGGTTGGTTAGTCTTTATTTCTTTTAATATATTTTTAATGGGGAATTTTGGACATATAAATAAGTAGAGAGTACAAATCCCCAGCTACAATTACGAATGTTAACAACTGACTGATCTTGTTTGCACTTTTACCTTTCCCCTATCTCACTTTATACCTCATCGAGGAGCTGTCACCTTCATTTTCACCTATTTATAAATCCATTCCATTGTGTCTTCTTAGCGGAGAATAATATTGATTATTTGTCATAGCAAAAATCTTTAAACTGTTGTGGGGTGTAAGAGCTTATGCCTGTAATTCCAGCCTTCTGGGAAGCCTACAAGACCCTTCCTCAAAACAAACAAACCAATCAACCAGGCAGGATGGCACAAGTTTGTAGTGCCATTTGTAGTCCTAGCACTCAGGAGGCTGAGGCAGGATTGCTGCAAGCTGAGGTCCAGCCTGGGCTACATAGTGAGTTCAAGGACAGTGATGGGATGGAGTTTTAGACCCTATCTCAAAAAAAAAAATTTTTTTTTTAAAGATCTGGGGATGTAGGTCAGTGTAAAGGTCTGGGTTCAGTGCCCAGTGCTATAATCCATTCTACTGTAATTTCAGCCAAATGGAACTCATGAATGGTTGGTTCTTGGGCCCTTGCTTGTATCCTGTTTCTCTGCTTCTGCCTTTGCTCCTCTCTGTGCCTGAGTCTAACTCCATCTTTCTTTTTCCCAGTTTCCCAGTCTTTGTGTTGTTTTGTTTTGTTTTGTTTTTGTTTTTGGTCTTTTCCAGACAGGGTCTCGCTGTGCATGTCATGGTGACTTGAAACTCACTTTGTAGCCTAGGCTGGTCTCAAATTTGCAGTGGTCTTCCTGCCTCAGCCTCCCAAGTGCTGAGATTACAGGCATGCACCACCACGTCCAGCTAGTTTCTCAATCTTTCTAAAATCTCATTTGAGCTATCTCTTTCCTTTACTTGAATTATGATCCTTATTTTAAGTAATTAACTGTGTTCTTGTCTTAGTTTCTATGTTCAATTGCAATATTTATATAAAAGGAGAGTCTTCCTGTGGTACTTGCATTGCTCCATGCAAAGAAGATACTCCAAAAATATATTCTAAATTAACTTGAATTGGTCAAAATCATTGGAGGAAAAACTCTGAGTATGAGATGAATTCATCACATTAAGTTTTCAGACATTACCTAGGACCAAGAATATTTTCTCACTTGCATGAATTTTTAAAAGTTTTTAAAGAATCCTGATGAAAATAGTCTTTAATTTGAGCCATTATAAAAAGTCGGCTTTTTAAAATGAAATATTTGGGCCGGGGGTTAGCTCAGCAGCACAAGTGCTTGTCTGGCAAGCACAAGATTATGAGTGCAATCCCCAGTGCCAAAATAAATAAATAAATAAATTTTAAAAGTGAAATATTTTATTCACATATATATCTGGAACCTCTAGGTCTTTTCTTATGTTAGACCTTACCCACCCTGAAAAAATAAATAGCGTTGGGTCACTTTTACTGGATAAAAGTCATTCTTCACTATATTGTAAGTATTTGTTGTTTTAAAAATGTATATTTAAATGTTCAATAAAAGAAATCACAGCTGGGCATGGTGGCTCATGCCTGTAGGGTTAGGGTTAGGGAGGCTGAAGCAGGAGGATCATTGCATGTTCGAGACCAGCCTGGACTACAAAGTGAGCTCAAGCCCAGCCTGAACTGCATAGCGAGACCCTGTCTCATAGAGACAAAAATAAATAAATAAATAAATAAATAAATAAATAAATGAAATTACCTCCAATTTGAGTCCACCAAGCTTCTTGAAGGAAGTCCATAGCAGTCTCATGAATTCCAGCAGCTCCCAGGGACAGAGTTCGCAGTGTACACTGAGTTTCACATGTTGCTTCATTTAATTCTTCTAGCAATCTGGGCAGAGCAGTACAGACACACCTAGTTACTTTAACTCTGCAAAGAAGTAAACTAAAATTAAACAAGCCAGAGGAAATATTGTCTATAGCAGTGAGTCATACAGTCAGATTTTAAGTACAGATTAGAAATGAAAAGGCTTTAGGATTGATGTTGCAAAGACAAGTCTATTTTGCTAAGAGGTGCATGCATTTGGAACTCAGAACAAGTTCTTATATCCTGCAGTGTCTTACAACTAATGGTATCACACTCTGTGCCATGTGTTTCTCAGATTCCTTACTTTTTGCTTTAGTGTTTGTGGTCAGGAGTTAACTTGCTTGTGAAGAAATAGCAGATTCTGTCTGTATGAGTGTTGCTGTAGTTCTGTCCTCGATCTCTCTTGACCTAAGTAGCATCCTGAGCCAAGTGTGTCTTAGGATAATATGACTTGCTTTGAGCCATTGCTCCAGCAGAGGGTTTGGAGCACTTAATTATTCATTATCCTTGTCATATTTTCTGTATCCATTATTCTAGAATTATAAAGCAATAAACAAGTTAAGACATAGCTCATGAAGAAGTTGCATCTCTCTAAGATAAAGTGTCCCACATGATTCACCAGGTTGAACTTTTGGTTAAGAGAGGAGGTACCAAAGCATAAGCCATTGCTGAGGATCTGCTGTGTGCAAGAGCTGTGTTAGGGAAGATCTACAAAAGTACAATCCTGTTAAGGGGAGATGAAAACCAGCCTTGAGTTTAAAGATGTTAGGTTTCATAAAATCTGTTTTTTTCTCAGATGAAAAGTTACCTTCTAAATTCTGGTGAAATCTATATTATTAAAATCAACCCATTTGTTGTTGTCAGGGTTTACCAGGAAAAAGATTTAATATAGGACACATATTTTACATAATTATTTTTTAACACTCACTGCAAGAGTCAAATGCAGAACTGTAGGAGATCCGTCCATGCACTTGAGACCCAAAGAATCCAGCTGAGGGTCTGGATCCCACAGCAGTGTCCTGCTCAAGTCCAGCTGAAAACCTAGAGCTTATGGCAGTGTCCTCCTTAAGTCCAAGTGGAAGCCTAGAGCCCATGAAAATTGTCTCATACAAGTCTCTATCAAGGAAAGGCCCAAAGATCAGTGGTGGGAGCTAGAAAGTCTGCACCAGCAGGCTGAAGGATCCATAGAGCTCCCACAAAGAGAACCACCGCCATCCTCAATGACAGCAAGGACCCAGGCTCCTCCTTCGATGAGAACAGCTGTTTTCCTATCAGGAAAACTAGAGTAACAAGCTTCTTGAGGAGGATCAACAGCCCACCATTTTCTCTCCCAGTTCTCTTTTTATCCAGATGGACCTTCCACACCTACCACGACTTTGATTCAGTTCAGCTGGGTGTTACAAGTTGCCCATTGGTTAATCCACCCCATCATCCTTTCAGACTTACTATACAAGTTTTGCCAAAATCAGGAACATCTTTGAGAGGCTTATCATTGACTGTCTGGTCTCACATAGGTTCCTTAGAGTTTGAAGATTGTTGTAAGGTGATTTTTAGTTCTTAAAATCCATTTAGTTAATTTGGATCTTTGTATGTAAAATGGTATCATTTGTGCTCCCTGTAGAGAGGCTGCATGGTGGGTATAAGAGAGTTGGCCGTGGCGTTAGGAGGCCAACTTTGTCAGTAAACCATGAGCCCTTGGCAAGTAATCTGGCAACCTCTCTAATGTCTTCTTAGCTATAAAATAGGATGGTGCACCTTTGACATAGAGCTAAGAGTTTGTTGCCCCGTGGGAGGTCCCTGAAATTCCACAGGTATTCATCTCATCTCCAGGTTGCAGTGCTGCTGGAGTTATCCCTTAAATGCGTAACATCGCAACTTTGGATCACACTCCACCTCCTCAGTTGCAGGCCCACAGATTGAACTGCCTTCTGAACATCTTCATCCCAGATTTGCCATGTCTGAACCCAACATCCTGGTTCCTGTCTATGTCACTGGGTCTAATATATTGCCCAAATGAGAAACAGGAATGATTTTGGACCTCTCTGATCTTCTCACCTGTCCCTGCTGCACTCTGCCTTTGTAACTATCCCTGGGGACTTTTCCCTCCTATATCACCTTGTTGCGTCTCTCTCTTTCTCTGACTTGATGACTGAAATAGTACCATAACCTGCCTCCCTGGCACTGTCTAACATTATTATCCTGAAGTCAGTTCATACACTACCAGAGGGATCTCTAGAATCAAATTTGGTCTTCAGGGTTGCAGCTTAGAATTCTTAACTGGTTCTTCCTTGTTGTCTATATATTTCCAGACTTCCAGTGGGTCCTTCATGATCTGGACCCTGCCAACCCTTTCTCTTTTTTCTTAGCTCCACCCCCCCACAACCTGTACTTCATCCACATAGTAGAAAGAACCTGTGATTCTCACAGTGTCACTCTTTTGTGCCTTTACATGTGTTGTTTTCTCTGCTAGAATGTTCTTTCACCGGCCTTTTACTTTGGCGTCGTCCTAGAAGGCTCATGCATAGGGTTGCCTGTCTTTAAGGACTTTTTTGTCTCCCTCTCCTACTAGGTTAGGCATTCTCCCTGGATGCTTGTTATCTTTGGTTGGTCACTGCCAGATTGCCATAAAATGCCAGGCTCAGTGATTATCTCTGCCCCAGCCTCCCTTCTCAATCTGTCAGTGACTGAAAGAGTATCTTGGTCATTTTCTCATTGCAAAATACCTAACACCTGTAACTTAAAGAAGGACACACTTGTTTTGGCTCATGTTTTAGAAGTTTCAGTTCTTTCATGGTCAATAGCATGATGGAAGGGCCTGAGCAGAGGAAAAGTCATGGCAGTGAGGAAGTGGTGAGTGAAGGAGTGAACCAAGAAAGGGTCATGTTCCCAATGACCTGCCTCTTCCAACTAGGCCCCACCTCCAAACATGAAGTCAGCTATAACAACCCATAACCTGGCCAGGAATTTTGCTCAGTGACGTAAGTGCCTACCTGGCAAGCGCAAGGTTGTGGGTTTGATCCCCAGTACTCCCTGCCCCAGAAAGAAACCAACCCATAACCCAGTCACCTTTCAAAAGCCCTGACTATGAGCTAATCATTGGGAGGAGATCTAGATATAAACCATAGCATTCTCCCCCAACCCCAGAAGACTCATACATGTGTTTTTATACAACTCTAAAAATTGCTGAAGGCCTAACAGTTTCAACATTGCTGAAAAGTTCTGTTTTCTCTGAGACTCAAAGTAAACTCAACTATGAGCACTTGTGAAAATCAAAAAAACAGTAAAATATCTCCAACATTCAATGCCATAGGATAAACATTCTTATTTCAAGAGAGGAACAAGGAACAGAAAGGACCAACGCAGTATCAAAATCCATGGGGCAGACATTAAATCCTGTAACTCCCTGCCTAGTGTGTGTGGCAAGTTGTAGCAAGGCATGGGCTGCAAACAGCTTGGGCAGCTCCAACCCTACAGCACTGCCTGTGGCAACCCCCATAACCTCTGTCTTGGTGGTTGCTTTGCTCATTGCCTACTGCTTTGCTCAGCCTACACTCCACATTCCTGGCATCTGATTTCCTGGGGTCTCCACTGCACTTTTGGCTTCATTTTCCCAGCATCATGCACTGCCATTTCAGGGGCACATGGCCTAGTCTCCCAGACCTTCTGAAATCTGAGTGGAAAGCTTCATGATCCCACAACTTTTGCATTATGTGTGCTTATAAAACCAGAACCATGTGGATGCTGCCAAGGTCTGCCATCAGCACCATGTGGATAGTGTAAAAGTCTGCCATCAGCTTGAGCAGTAGACAGACTTTTTCAATAGGGTTTCAGTGGATGACAGAAGAGGGGTGTGAATGAAATTCCAGGGTATCAGTTCTTGAGCAGATTGCCTTTTTAGGACTATCTTCTCAAAACAGACTCAGTCTTGCAACTTTGAACATGTGAGAGTGGGGCCCTGCTGGTACCCAAAATACCCTCGAGACATACTTTCTAATGTCCTGACTCAGAGTACTTGGCTTCTTTTTTATGCCAATCTTTTCAGCAGCCAAGTACACCTCTGTTCCAGCTTTATGGACTCTAACTTTGCAGGAGCCTCTTACAAAACGCAAAACTTTAAAAATCAATCGTGTTTTGTGCTCTTAATTCTCAATATAGAGCTGGCTAATGTCTCTAACAGTACCCTTGCCACAGCTTGAATATTGGACTGCCAGTGGACAAATTTTCTGCCAGAGCAAAACACACATGGCCTGGAGTCCAACTGCTAGTGGATGGAGTGCTTGTTCCCAACTGAAACATTCTGAGCCTCGTCTTTATAGTCTGTATTTCTGTCAGCATTCTCCTCCTTTGCACTCCAATCACAGTCACTCATCAAATTCAGCCTACAGCATTCTGGGACACCTTCTCCAGCAAACATCTTCAGGCCTTTCTAAATTCCTCCCATGAGCTTGTTCCAAATACTTCCAAACCACATAATCAGGTATAGTCCCATCAATAGCCCCACTTCTCTGATACCGAAATCTGTCCTAGTCACTATTTTGTTCCTGGGACAGAATACTGGACACCCACAATTTAAGGAGGAGAGGTTTATTTTGACTCACATTTTAGAAGTTTCAGTCCTTGTATTGTTGGTAGTGTGGTAGAAGACCTGGGCAGAGGAAAGGTGTTCACATCCTGACAGTAAGGAAGCAGAAGGTGGAGGGAAAAACCTGGGAGGGATATACACTCTTAAGATTGTGCCCCAGTGACCTGCCTCTTCCAACCAAGTCCCATCTCCAAATGTGAAGTCAGCTATAATGTAGCCATAATTCAGTCACCTTCCAAAAGCCCTGACTATGAACACCTGAGTCTTTGGAGGGACAGCTAGACATAAGCCACAACAAGGAGGCCTGGAACTTTTATCCTTTCATTTCAGTGATAAATGTATGAGTGAATCCCTATCAGTTACTTCTTTTAGTCCAGGGAGGCCCAGGATAATTCCTTAATCAAGCTATTGTATGTCTATTATTTGTCACATTTTGAACCAGTGAAATTGCAGTCCTGTATAGAAGCTGTACCACTGTGTGTATCACTGTGATTGAGCTACAGCATAGTTGCCTTAGAGTCTGATGGACTTGAGTTTTTATTCTGATTCCCCCTTTCAACATGTGGCATCTGGCTTCAAATTTCCAGCTCCTATTTGTGCTTCTATTCTGCTGTAGGGAAGGAATGTACTGGTCAAAAAACAGGAGCATCAAGTTCTCCTAGTGGTGTCTGTTCTCATGTATTATCAGCAAAACAAGGGTTTATACAGTAAGCTTCTGGGAACTTTATTAGCATGAGTCATTATCTTTGAGTTCAGGCAGTTCTGAGGCCCAGATGAGACCACATTGGCCTCAGAAATTTGTTGAATTTGTGGAGATAAAGATAATCCTGTGAGACCTCTGGCAGCTAGTCACCAGCTTTTTGATGCCCTTTCTTTCTAATTTCTAAAATTTGAGTAAAAATATAGGCAGGATTTACAAAAAGTATTTAGGAGCTTGAAGAAATGCAGCTCTACTAGACTTGCCCTATAATGCTTTTTAAAAATACAGCTGTCTGCCCACCACACTCCCTCCTTTTCCTCCTGTCAAGAAGACTTCAATGCAGTAGGACTCAGCTGGGGTTCTCTGTAAGTGTCATTTACTAAGCTTCACTGGTGACCATGGAGAGCTGCAAAGGTAGAAGGCCCACATTTTTAAAGAAGGGACTGATAATGACTCCTTAGGAGGGGATGAGGTCAAAGTGGTCTAAGGAGCTCCGCCTCACCTAATGTTCATGGCCTTGGGATGGCTTGCTTTTCCTAGCCCATCTTTGGAATCTATAAATACAAAGTTCACCAAGCCTTGTGAAACCACCTGTATTAGCCCACAGTGATACTAAAAAAATAAAAAATGGATATATCTATTGCTACACCTAATTTAAAGTGAGCTTAAAGGTTGTGTTAGGTTAAGACTTTCTTTATGGGAGCTGCTTATTACATTTGAGCCCAGAATTGGGGAGCCTTAAAGAAGCAGGGAAGCACAATTGGGTATTGCTGTGGCTTATGATTTTGGCAGTGGTTATGCACATCTGTCACAGTCATTTCTGGGATACATTCTGAGAATTTCCAGTGTTGCTTTATGAAGTTTAGAGAAACAAAGGGTTAGGTTAGATGTAGGAAATAGCCACTTCAGTATAATCTAATATAATATACTAGATTTTGACATTGGAAATTACATCTTACCCTAGGTATACAACCACAAATTTCTAGTTTTTCTTTATCAAGTCCCCACAGTGACCAACAAAGCCTCCTATAAATTGACCTCTGCTACCTCTCAAATTTTTCTGCCTCCTCTTTGGCTTTCATTTACTCTGGACTCCTTGCTTTCATTCCTTAGACCCACCAGGCATACCCTTACCTCAAGGTCTCTGCATCAGATCTTACCACTTGCCCAGATTACAGAAAGTTGTACCTTCCTTTGTTTCAAGGTTCTTCTTAGGTGGCTGCAAGGTCAGTGAATCTTGACATCCCCTAAGGCTTCTGCATTCCCTACTGCCTCACCTTGCTTTATGGACAGGATGGACACTGTCTAATGGTGTTTGCTTGTTTATTTGTTGTTTTGTTGTTGTTGTTTTTAGTCTCTCTTCACTAAAATGGAAGCACTTAAGGCAGAAATTTTTCCTCTTTGTTCACTGGTACTGTACATCCCCAGGGCCTAAAGTAGTTCCTGGCACATATTAGACAATTAGATACATATACATTTAATGCATGAATCATAAATTTTTTCCTTTAAATGAACTTTACAGATCATCAGTCAGCCTTATCATACACATTGGAAAACTGAAGCACAAAAAATTTCAGTGACTACTTAAGAGACGAAACTTAATTAACCGCCATAACAATTCTTCTTTTTTTAAAATCTAGAAATATACATTGAACATTCTGTTCAGTTATCCAGAATGGGTCAGCAGACAGAGTAAATAAGGTAGTAACTTAGTCATTTAACAAGAAAGGACAAGTTACTGTGTGATGGCAAACCTTTCTCTCATGTTAGAAGCAGCTGAGTTGTGTTCATCTCCATAGCATACTGCGCACTTTGAAAGTCATCAGTGCTCAAGAAAAGATATGCTACTGTTATGATTTCACCAAAAGCTAGAATGAAAGTGACAGTTTTTACTTCCTTTGGCAGGTTTGTTGCCTTTTTTATGGTTTTCTTTTCTTAACCAAGACTGATACAAACATATTCAGAATTTTAAAAACAGAAAAAAAAAAAATGCTGCTGGATTTGGTTGTTACAGACCCATTCCTTTTTCTAAAACCCTTCTGTTCCCATCTGTTTTTTTTTTTTCTCCCCACATAGACAATTGTCCTGGCTTCTCCTTAAAAATTTTTATAGTTACAGATACCAAGATACTTGTATTTAGTTGCAAATTAAGAGGTTTTTGTTTTGTTGAAATTACTTTTATGGATTACTGAATCAAAGAGATAGCCTATTGTTTAGGAAAATCCAGAAATAATTTAGTACAGTTTCTCACATGCATCTACATGGAATGAAGCAAGGAACTAACATTTCTAGCTCTCTGCTTGGTAATGTTACTGGCTTGGAGAATTCTGACCTCAATATTATTTATGCTCACATAGACATCCTTGGAATCTTTTTTTAACAAAAAAATGTTGCTTATAAGTAGCATAATGTTTAGGAATACAACAGTCAGTTTGGAAGTGGAACCAATTAAGTTTTTCTTTAAACAGAAAAAAAGTGAACATCACTAATGTTTATAGTGAACAGAAATAACCATACAGATGCAGCAAGAGTCTATTTAGGAGCATGTGGGAAAAGAGAAGGTGAGATAGGCACACCACATGAAATAAGGGAGAAATCTTTTTTTGTGGTTCATGTAGATTTTAAAAATCTGCTCTTCAGATAACCTAACTAATCTGAATGATGACCTGCCCGTGTTTCAGACTATATATAGGACGTGATTCTCAACTGATCACCTGAAGGCTTTTTTAAACTATATAAGTCCACTGGAAACTGATGTGTATCCCCAAAAGGAAAAACAAAAATCCCCAACTCTACCCTCACCCAATAACTGACATGAATTCTGTTGCATAGGCCACTTCTCTCCTCTGCTCTCTCATACTGGTATGTGAAATCCTGTAGTTAGTTGTGGGCCCATTAATGTCTGTGCTTATTTTATAATGCAGTCAGTCTAGGAGGATTCAACTCTGAGAGCCAAGGCAGCTAAATCAGAGCTATACTCCATAGCCTGAATAGAAATCCCCCCTTTTTCCCCCCTGATCATTGACATTAAGCTTCCTAGATTGCCTATTCCAAGCATCTCTGCAACTGTAGCTGTGACAGATAAACACCATAGCATGAAACCTCTCTTGGGGGTTGACACTAATGTTGAATCATTTACTGTCCACTTGTGTGTGGGCCAACATAGGTTTTTTAGCCAGGGTATGGTTTAGCGTCCATATATAGTTGTGCTCAGTCTTCCTTACAATACCCATTGCAGGATTGTTACCTGGGCTTGCAAATTACATCTGTATCACATGTAGCAAAGCTTACTTGTTCAAATAGGGATTTTGCCCATGAATTAAGCTAATCAGTTTCTTATCTTCCTGTAACCAACCAGGCTCACAATGCACACAAGCATAATGTCAAATTGTGCAATGCATATAAGGCTGTCATTCATATAAGAAGGACCTTGTACACTGGAAGTCTCAAGTCCAGATAGAGGCTAAGGGAAGTCCCCACCCCTCCAGGGCTATAGAACGAGTCTCATCCACATTAATATATCAGTCAGCTCCCTTGGAGATGAGAACATTTGGTCATGGGAGGCCATCTTGGTGTCATTTAGTTTGACCTGTCTGGCAGACTGGCAATTTACAAATGAAGAAATTGTTGTCTAACAGACTGTTTGGAAAGTATTCAGCTTTACTAGCTGTTGGAGAAACATCAGGATTGGCTCTTTAAATCTCTTAACTTGGCAGAATGTGAAAAGGAATTTTGTTACCTGCTTTGGGCACCTCCATTTCTGCTTCAGAGAAAGATCATTAAATTGATACTCGGCACCCTTTTCTGGGTATCTTGCTATGTGTAAGAAAATGAAGATGTATGGATCTTTCCAGTCAGCTTCCTGCTTCTAATAACTGAAAGCTAGGAATTAGTATTTAAAGGAATGAACTTAAGGACCTATTAAGGCTATGTGTGCAAAAGTTGAAGCATTGCTTGACTGGTAATACTGTACATGGGAAATAGCATAAGTATTTTAATGAGGAATGAAGTAAATTGTTATACACATGATTGGTAGGTTTTTATGGTCTAGTTAAAAGTGGTATAAAAGACCACAACTTTCCTATTAGTGTATTTGTGGTCTACTGCTGAATGAAAAAAAAAAAAAAAAAAAAAGATTGCAGAACATTGCAGCATCTGAAATCTATTTTTTTGGAAAAATTCAAATTCATTGAAAAAGCAAGGGTGAATAGAACTCTAAATAGTGGTGTTACAGAGGAATTTTCTTTTTTTTGGTTCACTTGCCATTTTCTGTCATGTATGATTTAGTGATGTCCATTCAAGAAGCTAAAAGGAGTCATTCAAGAACTCTCTTCAGAATGGTTTCACTCTGTTGTTTGGATAATGAAAGACATTTTGAGAAGCACCCTGGATTTACCTGGAGTAGTCAAAAACGTGCTTGTAATTATCAGATATTATTTTTAAAAGACCTATTTTTTGTAGTTCCAGGAATATAATGAGCTGTTCTGTCTCCTTTTCAAAGGTTGTTGCAGAAGATGCCAGTTTTTCTTTCTGTAGAGACACTATGATATAGATATAGTGATGAATTTTAAACAGAGTGGCTGTCTCTTTTTTTATTCCTTTTGTATGAAAAATTTTCACATATCTTAATTATTTTGGTGGCCAGGGATAAGTGTTCAGCAGCCCTAAGCATTCTGTTACACATCTAAGAAGGACATCTGTTCTGAAAGATTACTCCAAATCCTCTGCTTAAAAATTATCTCTGCTCTTTCTTTATATTTTTACCCCTGCTTCTATAGACTCTAGTTTTCATTCTGTGAAGCAGAAAAGGTAGCAACCTGAACATACTTTGGATATGTATTGTTACAGTTTAGATATAAAATGGGCCCCAAAGCGGCATGTGTTCCCAAGGTAACTGAATTAGGAGGACATTATAGTTGACTGCTTTTGGGAGGTGAGGCTGTGTAGAAGAAGCAGGTTACTAGGAGCATGAGCTGGGAATGTATATCTCTTCTCCCAGTGCCTCCCTTCTCTCCCTGCTTCCTGGGTGCTATGATGTGAGCAGCTTCCTCTGGGCCTTTCACCATGCCAGGGACCATGCAAAGACTGAAGCTTTTAAAAAAAAAAGCATGAGCCAAAATAAACCTCTTTTCAGTTGTGGATGTCAGATATTTTGTCCCAGAGAAAAAGAAAGTAAGACATAAGCTAACTCTCCCCTACCCCACACACAAAAAAACAAAAAAACAAAAACTAAGCTATCAGCCACTCCCAAAAACAGTTTAATCTATTTTCATTCCCTCTTTTATTATTATTGAGTGGAGAATAGATAAAACAGTAAAGAGGCAGGAGCCAAGCCTACAGTGGAAAGGAAGGGTGATAAGAAAAAAATGGATAGAATCAGTGAGGCCCATGCATTATTTATGTGAGAAGAAAGGAAGGCTCTCTGGCCAGTTGATAGTGTTTCTAGATAAAGCCCCAGGTCTTACGGGTAGTTTGGAGTCTTTGGAGACTGGAGAATTTGTTAATGCTTGAGGATCGGGGCTGAGTGGACTTCTGACAAGGACCAAGACAATACCTAGATTCTGCTGTGAATCTGGAGTTGTTCCCAAGCTGGAAAAATCTCTCCCCTCACTCCATTCCTGAAATACAGTTGTTTTGGGCTTTTTCATGGAGTTTATTAAACCACAGTGCTGCTATAAGATTTGAAACTTTGGAGTAGCTCTGAATTCCAGTATCCTTTACACTTAATAAAGGGACCATTGCCCAACTTCCAAGCAAACCAGTTTTTAGCTGCTGTAACACTGCTGCTGTTGTTTCTGTTGACCTGTGGCTTAGTAAAGAGTGCCAAGGGACTTTTGCAATCCCTGGGTTCAGACTAGGTGCTGGAGTACCCTTGGATAAAAGTAAAGGCAACTCCAGCATTGAAACCTGACTCTTGTTGACAGGCTTCTTGTGGCAGTCTTCAGTTTTTGGAGCCAGCTAGGTGACTTCCTCTACCTTCAGAGCAGAAGTCCTTTACCTAGAGAGGCAGTGTGGAGGTAATTAAAAGATCCAAGGTTCAAAATCTAGCTCTGCCTCTTACTAGATGTGTGCCCTTGGGGGAAGTTTTTGCATCCCTCAGAGCTGCAGTTTCCACAACTGTAAATAAAAATAACGACAGGCTTTCCTTTATGAGCTGTCGCTACCAGGATTAGAGAAGAGGGGGTAAAAAGCACTCGACACATTCTTGTATTTAGTGAATACTAATTGTTTTCTCCCTCCCTTAATTCTTGTAGGTAGAATTTGTTTCATGCCTCTAATGAAACTAATCTGCTATCTAGTTTCTAAGGAAAATGTGAGGCTGACACTAGCGTTCTATACATAAGTCACTTCCTGTAAGAGCTAAATTTGTCTGTATCCATCCTGAGATACTGTAGGAGATAAGAATAGCAGGAATCATGTAAGGCTTCCAGTGTTATTCCCTGAGCATTGCTAATCTGTGGAGAAAAGAAATAAATGTGAAAATAAATAAATGCACATTTGGGTACAATTTAGCAACTTGTTTGGCAGACACTAACCCTTGACTTCTTTGAGATTTTGCACAGCTATCTGAAGAGGTGGGTTACCCATCTTGCTCAGTCCTGCCAGGGTTTCCCACCACTTCATATGGGACAGAGATTCTGAAACATCCCACAGCCTCTGTCGAGGTGACCTTCTGTTGATTCACTTCTCCAGGGGGCCAGAACAGTAATTTTTCTGTTGGAATTGCTGCTGTTTGGGGTAGAAAAGTTAAGTCCTATGGACAGAGACACAGGTGACGGAGTAGCTATATGACCTTTCTAAATATACATCATCAGATAGATTGCCATTCAGTAGAATTATCTGTCTCATTTTTTGAGCCTATAGATTTATAAACTACTTCTGCTGAGAAGGTGGTATGTTTCTTACACCATGAGTAAGATAAAGTATTGGTAATTTTTTTCTCTTCCTGGCTGGCCTCTTATTAAGGGGGAATTACTGGCAAGTTTCTTGCAATTGTGTAGCACTTTATCTTATATAGAGACTTGCCTCAGAACCTAAAGCCATTGTCCATGCACAACCTGGATCACTCTGCTGGAGACATTTTGGTTGTGAGTCTCATTTTGGAATGTACCTTTCCTTTTGCTATATCAAGCACGCTGCCCTGTTGCTTCCAGAATTGAGTATTGGTTCCTCACCTGACATTTCACAGCATCCAGCAGTGGTTATCAGAGTGTGTGCTAGAATCACCTGAGAGGTTAAAGGGTGTTGTGATTCCTGTCCCTCCCCCCATCTGTTCTGATCAGAAATCTATTTTTAATAGGAAAGTCGCTCTGGTAAATCTAATGCAGCTGGCCTAGGGCACAAAATTTTATAAACAATTCTGGATGTTCCAATACCCCCTACTGGCCTTTCTTTATTTTGTTTCTTTTTGCATAACTCATAGAGAAGAAAATTGATTGACCTAGATGGGTCAGGTGCCTTCCCTCTCCTAAGTGGGAGCTGCTACAAACACCATGTGAAATGAGGGGAGAGGCATTCCATGGAAAGGGGTGCTGAACATAACTTATTTTCTTCAGTTCTGCTTTGTCTCATGCATGTTACAGGTATCTATGTTGCTTTCTGTTGCCCAGTATACTGATAACTCCAGGAAGACAAAGACTGCTCCTCAATAAAGTACCTACTACAGGCTAAATACTATTTATTGAAATGCAGGGGACCAGAAGCATTTCAAATTTTAGGTTATTTTGGATTTTGGAATATTTGCTTATGTATAATGAAATATCTATCTTGGAGATGAAATCCAAGTGTCAATGTGAAATTCATTTATGTTTTATATACACTGTATACACATAGCTTAAGTGTAATTTTATACAGTTTTTATAGGGCACCTGTGTTTTAACTGCAAATTATCACATGAAGTTAGGTGTTAAAATTTGCACTTATGGTATCATGTTGGCTCTCAAACAGTTTGAATTTTTGATCATTTTGAATCAGATTTTTGTATTATAGAAAGCCTATTCTATAAGCTTTGGGTAGAGATGTACAAATACACATTTCTGTTAAAATGCAAACAATATTAAAATGTATATAGTAAAAATTCAGTCTTCCTATCTCTTGACTTCTAGGCCCTGCCCCTCTTAAGGGAACCCTTTTGTATCCTTAATGAAGTTCAAATTTGACATAATTTTATAATGTCACTTGAAATGGATTCTTATCTTCTCCCAAGCTGTACATGAGTCCATCTCAGATGTCTATTCATATATCCAAGATTTATTGTGAGAACATCTTTCATTTCTTTTTCCTGTGTCTTATCCATGGAAGAATATTGGGGAGTTGTTGAAAAAAGACAAAAGGAGTTTGAGATTATAAGCTGCTTTGAGAGGTGAATGCTGGCTTTCACAGTAGCTTCACAGAAGTTCATTTCACTGGCTAATAATATCGTTCTTATATTTAAGTCCCACTACCCCCAGTTTTGAAGAGAAAACAAGTGATTTTTTAAGTGCATATGAATCATTGTTAAAGACAGCCCAACCTCCAGGTTAAAACTTAATCATCCTCTTTTTCAGGTACACATTACCATTGGAAATTATGAAGAACCCGTTTGCACACCTAGCTGAGCCCTTGGATCCTGCACAACCAGAAAAGAAATTCTTTAATTTAAAAAAATTGGAGGATTTAAGATATGGTAGGTATATGACTCTGTGATGTAATTGCTTTGATAGCAATGAAAATTAAATTCCAATTACATAATAATTAAGCTATGTGATTAATTAGCCTTTAGGAGAGATGGAGGGAATAACAAAGAATAGATGAATGTTCTTATAATAAATACATAGGCATACCACATAGACCACATGCACACACACACACACACGCACGCACACAACCCCTTTCTTACACTTGTTTTTTTGAGTAGCTAATGATGATTATGTACATGAACATTTAAAGCACATAGAATATGCAGTGTTCGAACATACATATTTTATGTGAATAGCAACCATCAGGGTCATGTTTATAAAATAAAAGAAGTCTTCATGCTGTTGAGTCCCAGAAAGAGTGACACATGCTCAGAAAACATGAATGTGAGCAACAGAAGAGGACAAGAATGCAAGTCTTCTTTATTCTTGTTTGTATCTACCTTTGCTGTCTTTTCCAAATAATATTGGTAAACAGTTTTCATATAAAGGTGGAACTTTTATTTTGTAAATAAACAAAATAGGCTTTCTTATAAATTATAAGTGTTTTATCTTAGGAATCAACTACTGTTATATCCATGCTACATGGTGATTAGGATTTTATTTCCTTGGAAATGTGTGTGCCTGTGGACTTAACTACAATTATTGTAAAGTATTATCATTTCTTAAGCATTAGTTTTCTATATGCATATGCCTTATAAAACTATATATTACCTGGTAACATAGTTCAGTGAATAGGTGGATTGACAGTGAGATGTGATGACTCGAGACTTTCTGTTCTTGGAATTCAAGGCAAGCCAACCATTTAATATGAGAAAAATAAACTGTATTAGTTTGTTTTCACCTGTGTTTTCTACTACCGAATGTCTCTTCAACCTATTCATTATCTTTATAAACTGTCAGTTATTTTGCTCTCTTTACCTGTTGGAAGAATAACCTGATATACCTTTATTTGGTTTATATACATGTTGACTTTAAAGAGATCTCTTATAATAAGGTGGCTGTTGTTTTTTTTGTTTGTATTTATAGTGCTTTCTCCTTTATTCTCAGAGCACTTACCATTTTCTATTAGAGTTCTCCTGGAGGCAGCCATTCGGAACTGTGATGAGTTTTTGGTGAAGAAAAATGACATTGAAAATATTCTGAATTGGAGTGTCATGCAGCATAAGAATGTAGAAGTGCCATTTAAACCTGCGCGTGTCATTCTGCAAGACTTTACGTGAGCCTAATGTCACTTCTCTTTCTTCTGCCTTTTTGTCAGCTTTCCAAGAAAAAAAATTTTTTTGTTTTAACAAACAGAAAAGCCCTACAGTGATCCTGACAAAAAAGGCTCTTGTCCATGGCAGCAAAAATAAACTGGGATTATATGAAGCAACCCCACCTTTCTAAGTATTCAAGTTCATTGTCTTTATCTTGAGTCTCCTAATTCTAGGTGAGAGAAATAGCTTGGAGCTGTCCTGGAAACTTGCCTGTGAGGGGAAATAATATTTTTCACAAAGCCTTACTGTTAGGCCTCAGTTCGTATCCTTTAATCATAAGAATCTCTGCCTGCCATCATGACCTCTTTGCTGAGACATGATCTATTTTGTTGTTGTTGTTGTTGTTGTTGTTGTTGTTTTTCTTTTGTACTGGGATGCGAACTCAGGACCTGTGTATGCCAGGCAAGTACTCATGCCATGAGCTATATTCCTGGCCTATTTTTCTGTTTTTAAGTGATGTTGTTGTATTCCTTCCAGAGAATATTATTTTTCTAGAGAAAAGTCACACAAATTTTATACTTGTAAAACAAAAAAAGATTCACTTGCCGTAAATCTGATAGCCTATATGTTGCATTATATCCATCCCTTTAAATTTGGCTGATGTTGAAGGTGTGACCAGTCTGTCTTCTCCAGGGGTTTATCCACTCACCTTGTGAATTGCAACGGTCATGGTAGGAAAGCTTCTCAGGAGCAAATGTGCCAGCTTTCCCACAGTTTCTGTCCTTAGTCACTTAGTCATAGCACTTATTACCTATATGATTCTGCTGCTCAAAGAAATATGCTTGTAACTTTCACTTTTAAATCACTTATTAGCTACTTCGATGAAATGATTCCCTGTCAGCATTATCAGTGGTGGCAAAAAGTTGCAGATTCCAGTCATATGTGTTTAAGGCTTGTTTTTTACTCAGTTCTCTCCTTTTCTCAGGGGTGTGCCAGCTGTGGTTGACTTTGCTGCAATGCGTGATGCAGTGAAGAAGTTAGGAGGCAACCCAGAGAAAATAAACCCCATCTGTCCTGCTGATCTTGTAATTGATCATTCCATCCAGGTCGATTTTAGCAGAAGGTAAAGAGGGATGAAGATGAATTCCTAGATTTTCTGCAAATCTTGGAATACACATCTTTTTTTTTTTCTTTCAATGTGTATATATACTTAAAAGAAGAAAATCTTTAAAATCTATCAGGAAAATTCAAACCTAACATAGATTTTCTAAAGAATATTTTTTAGAGGAGTGTTTTCTCTCAAAAATCTTTTTTGCTTGTGTGTTTACTTGTTGGGTAGGATTGAAGCTAGCTTGAACTCTGAATGAAAACACATGCATTTTCTGCAACAGGAGCATGTCAGTACAAGTGCATGTTTGACTTTTAAAAGAGTTAGATTATTTTTTATTGTCCAGAGCTTTATTACTTTTTTGATCCCAAGTAACTGTTTCATACTTGGCTACTGTGCCTCTCCATGTGTGTTTCTAAAATGACTATCCTTTTGTTCCATTATTTCTTCTGTTGTTTGGGGATACCCTTTGTTCTCTTGCCACTACTTTGCCTGTCTTTCATGTCCAGTTTAAATCCTCTTCTGTTAAGATTCCCTCACTCTCTACCCTACATCAAGCTCCATTAAGCTTGATTTGCTAGACTAAATGTCTTTGGTAGGTCTGTAGTCCTTGGAGGGAAGATGTCACTTGAGTTGCCTTGGTAGGTAGACTGTTGGCTCCCCAAAAGCAAGAGCTGAGCATGTAATAGACACTTAACATATACTAAACCAGGTTGTCTTAAGCTATCTTTGGCCTCAGTGAGAACCTTGATAGCTAAGTTAAGGGGCAAGTGGAAAACCTCAAAATCTCTAAGGACAGATGGGTTCCTCATTTTGAAACTGTCAACTCACCCTTGGCTTCCAAAGGTAGAGGTAGTAAAACATCTCAGTAAAGAAAGCCTGTACAAAGAGGAAATTGAGCATTTGAATATATAGTTATAAACTAGCAACTCAGTCATGATCTCTTAATTAAACCTTTAACTACTTCTTAAGCAAATTATATGTAGCATTGGTGATCCTAGCTCACTGACAAGATAACTGTAAAATTTGTGAGACTAAGAGTCGAGTAGTAATGGTCAATTTTCCTGACCCAGTTTATTTTAATGAACTTTTTATCCCTCAATCTCATTCTCTAGAAGCCTTTGCTTTAACTTCAAAGTATTGAGAGTGAATAAATAGCATATAAAGTATTAAGAAAACTAAGCAACAATTGAATCCAAGTGAAGCACTTCAGTGATGTGATGGAACTTAAAAGAACACCAATGAAGTTAAATTTGAAAAAAGAGAAACTAGGAATTAAACTTAAGGAAGTCAGTCCCCTTTGCCCTTTGCATCAAAATGGTACACAGTTGCGAAGAAGGCAAAGAGCAAACTCTGCTAGTTGCCCTTTACTACAAAAAGCAGTTTTCACCACCACACCATGAAGACTTCAGGGTAAAGGTAGGCATGGTGGTATACTTGTGTAATCCCAACATTTTGGTAAACTGAGGCAGAAAGATTGCAAGTTTGAGTCCAGCCTGGGCAACTTAGTGACATAGTGAGACTCAGTCTGAAAATAAAAAGTATAGAAAAAAGAGAAAGGGCATTGGGTCTGAGAATGTAGCTCAGTGGGAATGACTTGGGTTCAAACCCCAGTATTGTAACAACAATGATAAATAAAAATTAGCTAAAGAAAATTATATGTTTCATAATAAAATAAATGCAAATGCTACACAGTAAAGTCTTTTCAATCTTAGAAGTAATGAAAATTAAAAATAATTATTTGAGATATCATTTTCTCTTACCAGTATTAAGTTTAGAAAATAGCAATTAACTATGAAAGTGTCATGGGAGAGACAATTTTATATATTGCTGTTAGCACTGTAAATTAGAAATGATAAAAGTAATAAGTAGCAAGAATTTCGACATTTCTATGTCCCTTGCCCTAGAATTTCTACTTCTAAGCAAACTTTTAGTAGTTATATAAAACTCAGAAAAAGCTTTGTGGCCAATAATGTTTATTAAAATCATATTTATAAATGAAAACCTAGAAACTTATTGAATGTCCAATAAAGGTAAACGATTTACTAGATTATAGTAATCCTGAAAGTGAAGTATTAGGTAATCTTTTAATTATATTTATAAAGTACTTAATAATCTTGGACTAGATTTACATTGTAGCCTAATTGCCAGATTCTAAATTGCATATATATTAAGTAATGTCAGCTAAATCTAAAGTTATATGGAATTAAAGGATTGAAAAGAGATGTCAAGCTACAAAATAATTATCTGTGTACCCAGTGTTTATTTTTTACAGTATAAAAAGGTATTTTTTCAATATTTACTTATTTATTAATTTATTTATTTTGTGACACTGGGAGCATTGTACATTCCAGATCCAGTCACCCTTGAAAAAGCCCCATCTATGATTGTATGAGGCTTTGGGGAGACAACTAGACACAAGCCATAATGCTGGGCATTGACATTCATACCCAGCTGGTTGATTCCCTTTTTCTCAACAGGCTCTGAGTTACAAGCAGGCAGTGATTTTGCTCCTTTATATACCGTTGTATTCCCAGTATGGGATGTGATAGGCTCTCAGTGGATAATTAGTAAATGAGGAAAGGGTTAGGCAAGAAGTAAGAGTGGCTACAGTAGAGATCCAGGGCCAGTCAGACCCAGATTCAGATGGCAGCTCTGTAATTTACCAGACATCTGATGTTGGATGAATTATCTAACCTTGCTGTATGTGCCTCAGCTACAGCTTTTATAGGCTGAGTTGAGGATAGCAGGAGTCTATGCAAGGGGTTGCAGTAATAGAGTAAGATCATGTATATAAAGGACTAGAAGCCTGGACAGATGGGCACTTTAGCTCCTGCTGGTATTATTATTATAGTAGTACTTGTTATTACCACGATCACCTTTACAGCAACAGTCTGTGTAACTGCCCCTGTGGTGAGGCAGTGTGAACTAGGGATTAAGAATATAAACTTTGAGTTAGACTGTTTCAGTTCCATTCTTACCATTTACTACCCATCTAGTACTCAGCAAGTTTCTTAACCTCTCTGTGTGTCATCTTCTTCATTTGAAAAATGTGTATATTAACTATACCTAACTCAAGCATATTGATGGACACCGATTGAAAAACTTAAAGCATTTAGAATGGTAGCTGATTCCTAATAATGTCACTAAACATTAGTGATTATAATAGTTAATGAATTCTGATGTGGATCTTAGCTATTAATTTACTGTCTTTCCTTAATGCGTGATATACAAATTATGAGAGCTCTTGCTGTGCTAAACCCACAGAATTGTGACTGTGACTTAGTCTGTCATGACACAGAACAATGCAGTTGATTATAAAGTTCTTGGAAAATCACCTTGATGTCCTGAATTGCTAGTATCTGAACTGAATGACCTTGAGTAAGCTTCAGTACATAATACAGGGTTTATACGTATTCTTGGATAGCATCATCTTCCTTATAAAGCCTTATCTGAGAGTTAGGAGGTTGTGACTTGGAAAGTGACTGAAGCTCTTGGCATTGCCATTTCACCATCCATCACTCAATATAAAAATGTAAAAATGCTACCCAGACATGGCTCAGCTCAGAGAAGTGACAAGATTGTAGATGAAAAGAGGATACAGAAATAGGGTTCCATAAATGTGTAAGCTGCTCTTGTAATATAAATGTTTTAAATTTGTTTCTGTCAGTTGGATTTTATGACTAATTTTAACTTGAGTTCAGCTCATGTTTTCTGTTTGTCATGCTTAAGGGCATTGTAGGAATATCTTTAATCAAATAATCATTCTATGTACTTTTTCTGTTTACTTTCCCTTTCCAGATTATAATAGTAAAATTTATAATACCACCCAGCAAGTCTGTAGCTGCAATTTCCATTTTGTTTATTTATCACCAATAAAATTGACTGGTAACATTTTAAGGCTCAAATTTGTACATTTTGTTTTTCCTCTCGAACAGGGTAGACAGCTTACAAAAGAATCAAGACCTGGAATTTGAAAGAAATAGAGAACGATTTGAGTTTTTAAAGGTATGAGCCATGTTTTACTTTTCTATATCTGGGGCACAAGGAAGGAGGTGTTCAGGAGATGGGCTGAGGAGAAGAGTGTAAGTATTGATGAGATTCTTTTAATTGTGCAATCCTAG
This sequence comes from Hydrochoerus hydrochaeris, assembly GCA_004027455.1. Lineage (NCBI taxonomy): Eukaryota > Metazoa > Chordata > Mammalia > Rodentia > Hydrochaeridae > Hydrochoerus > Hydrochoerus hydrochaeris. The sequence goes on along the minus strand of PVLA01006143.1, from coordinate 90,162 downwards.
TGGGGTTCACAGGCTTTTCACAACATGCGGATTATTCCCCCTGGCTCTGGAATCATCCACCAGGTGAATTTGGAGTATTTGGCAAGAGTGGTATTTGATCAGGATGGATATTATTATCCAGACAGCCTCGTGGGCACAGATTCACACACTACCATGATTGATGGTTTGGGTGTTCTTGGTTGGGGTAAGTTTTTCTGTGTTCCTATTCCATATGTGCTATTCTAAAGTATGTGCTTTAGATCACTTTGATGCTATTACTTCTCAGTGGCATAGATTTGCATGATCATGGGTATAGGAGAAGAATTTTTGTCTTTTTATTACCATTCAGAAAAATAGACATTCAGTGTGTTTGAAAAAATGAACTGGAATAATGGAATAGGGGCATTTTGTGTAAGTGAAAATCAGCTGATATGTTTGTAAATTTGCCCCCTGCCTTTATTTTTCTTTCAGCATATGTGCTGCTGAAGTAAGCACTGCCCCCTCCTTTTTCTTTCTTTTGTGTGTGTGTGTGTGTGTGTGTGTGTGTGTGTGTGTGTGTCCTGGAGATCAGATCCAGGTCTTGGCACTTTACTGCTGAGCTACATCTCCAGTTCTTCAGCTGTATTTGCTTTTGCGGGGGCAGGGTTGGGGGGCTATATTAAAAACGGAGACTCCTAGCCAGGTGCAGTGGTACAGCAATCCCAGCTACTCAGGTGGGGAAGGCAGGGAAATCATTAAGTTCAAAGCCAACCTGAGCAATTTAGCCAGTCCTATCTGAAAGTAAAATACTCTGGTTTGTCTTCAAATTGCATAAATCTTTTACCTCAAAGTAAAATAAAAAGGGACCAAAAATGTAGCCTAGTGTTCCCTGGGTTTAATTCCCAAGTGTGGGACTGGGGGAAGAATGGAGACTCTTAGCTGTACTCTGCATTGGGTGGCATTGAGGAGCTTGTGATGTAGGTACTGGAGAGTGGCCACACTTTGAGAATCACTTGTTAAAAATTCTGCAAAGGTGGGCTTGAGGTGTAACTTGGAGAGCCCTTACCTCGCATGGAAGGGGCGGGCCCTGGGTCTAATCCTTAGCACAAAAAAAAAAAAAAAAAAAAAAAGGTGGGAGCAGTTGAGAAAATGATAATTGTTCTTTACAGAAACACGACTCTGGGCCAGTTAAATACTGTAACTGAGTTTACTGAATTCAAGCTTGAGGGATATGGTAAGAAGTAATGAAAGCATTATTCTAGCCACATACCTTTCATTGCAGGTGTGGGTGGAATTGAAGCAGAAGCTGTAATGCTGGGTCAGCCAATTAGCATGGTGCTTCCCCAGGTGATTGGCTATAGGTTGACAGGAAAGCCTCAACCTCTGGTAACATCAACTGACATTGTGCTCACCATCACCAAGGTAATGACATACTCCTTCTGCGGTCTTGGAAACAGAGCATAAATATACAGTGAAGTAAAATCTAGCAATGCTAGGAAACAACACATTTATAATTTTATAAAGTGATAAAGGGTAGTTCTGTAGTTAAATGTTTATTTTACTCTTCTTTTGCTGCATAGATCTTTATCTCAAGTTTTTAAATTATGACATAATTAAAATACACAGAAATTAAAATGATATTTATATATTCACCACTTAGATTTACAGATGATAATATTTTGCCAGATTTGTTTCAGGCATCCCTGTGTTTGTAAAGAAGTAACAAAATATTTATGGCTGAAGCTACCCTCCCAATTCCTAGAAATATTCATTATCCTGAGATTGTTAAAATTATTCCCATGCACCTATTTGCTACTTTTCCTATATTTTTTCCACATGATTCTTATTTGTAGGTAAACAACAAATAGTCAATGAATAATTTATGGCTTTTTAAATTTTTTCCTTTGTGTTCTAAGTTACGTTATTGTAACAGATGTTTCTCCAAGTTGGAAAATATTAGCATTTTTTTTCTTACACTTCTGTAGGAAACTATATTTTTTTTTGTAATTTGCTTGCTTTGCAAAAAGAAGGATGTTTCATTTTTAGAAAACTATTGGAAAGTGGTAGTTTTTTATAAAAAGGTTTTTTTTTCTGTTCATAAGATTTGGAGGGTTGGAGTCTTTTATATAAAGACACCATACTATAAATGGTCCAAAAAGTTTCTTTTTTGTTTAATGTTTGTGGCATTTGGAATTGGATTTATTTGAACACTGTAGTTTATCAAAAATATCTGCAGTGTTGTTAATAATATGAGTCTGCCTCACAGAATTTGGCAGAGCTACATAACTAAAAAAGCCTTTCCTTCTGTATGATTGTCAACAGTCCATGAAACTGGCTTTATGCAGAGCTAAATGACCCACAGAGAGCCTCACCCTTAGCAATTAGCTTCTATAGAAATGACATAGTGGGTTAGGCTGTCTGGATCCTTTCCTTACATTTGACTTGTACCTGTAACATGAATTTTTTCATTATATCCTTTTAAACAAGTCATTTACTTAGTGTGATTGTATAATGATTTATTGAGGTTTATTAATTTTAGCACTTCTAGACACATCTAGTAATCTCATTGGGGAGTGTTTTTCACTTTGAAAACCTTTTACTTATGTTATTTGTGTTTTGAAATTCCTTTTAAAAAAATAATTATTTTGACATTATCTTAGATTTACAGGAGCATTGCTGGAAAGATTATACAGGGAGTTTGCCAGTTTCCCTTATGGTAACATCTTATGTAACTGGCATTTTTCTCAAAACTAAGAAGTTGATGTTGATGTGGTACTCTTCACGGCAGACTGTGCCAGTTTTTTCAGTAATGTCCTTTTGCTGTTCTAGGGTCCAACCCTAGATACCATGTTGTATTTAAGTGGTGAAGCTTTGAAATTTGAATTTTTAAAAATAATTTAAAACACATTGAGTTAATTTATTGTTTATGTTTACCTTAAGATTAGTTTATAAGAATTGCAAAGTGATAGTTCTGCATTTTAAATGTGGACTCTTAAGTCTCAAACTTTTGTTTTTCTCTGCTGCTTAGCACCTCCGCCAGGTTGGAGTTGTGGGCAAATTTGTTGAGTTCTTTGGGCCAGGAGTAGCCCAGCTCTCCATTGCTGACCGAGCTACGATTGCCAACATGTGTCCCGAGTATGGAGCAACTGCTGCCTTTTTCCCAATTGATGAAGTTAGTATAAAATACCTGGTGCAGACAGGTAAGTGACAGACTGTGAAAACAGTCGGCTTCTTATTAAAGTTTTGTAGACTATTGAGAATCTCAACCCTGCCTTCAGTCTCTGCCCCACATGTTCTTGAGTTAGAGTTACCCAACTGTTTTTCCTCTATGTGGTGTCAAAGTGGATTTTTCAGAGTTAAGGTGGTGTAAGATGGAAGTGGTACTACAAATACAGCTCCAGTACTCTGCAAGCCTATATATTGATGCCCATCTTCTCTTACTCATGTTTTTGACATTAAAACAAGTGATCTTAGTGATGGTTCAGTATCTGCTGTCAGTGAGGTACCTGTTTTGTATCAGGATCTTGGTGTACATGTGCTATCATCTTCTTTGCATCTGTAGGTTAGGTAGATTAGATAATTAAACAATAGGAGCAAACCAAGGACCAGAGAAATGTTATCACATATGCTATTAGACAGCATGACTGGCCCCACAGGAAGGCCCAGAGGCTGGTCCCATCCTTCCCTATTGCTGGGATCCAGATGAACTGTGCAGAAAGATACAGTGTGAACATCAGCCACACAGTAGGGCCCCCAGCCCAGATATATGGGACAATTAGGTGAACCATTGTGCTTGGGAACAAAGACAAACAGAATAGAAACAGATGGGTGGGGCTTCCCCTTTTCTCTCTCTCTCACTCTCTTTTTCCTTTTTCTTATTTTTTTTTCTCTTTTCTAAATGATGGGAGAACTCCAGCCATAATAAACTAATCCCATCCTCCAAACCCAGAGACCAAGTTCAGATAATTCCTTGCTTGCTTCTTCATTCTTTCTTTTCTGCCTTCTTCTCTAGTTTCTCAAAGCTTGCACAATCATCCTTTATACTCCAGCCTGTCTTCTACTTTCTTTTCAGTTACCTTTTTATATCCACTGTCTTTCTTAAATTTCCCCACTGCAGGGTGAAACCACTCTCCTGAGGGGAAATACATTGCATATAAGCTCCCAGTTTACAATCAGTTCAGAAATATATTTGTAAATTTTGCTCCTATATTTAAGGTACAAAATGAAAAATTACCAGTTTGCCATGCTTGATGCTATTGTGATTGCTAATTATACTGCTTGTCTAGGATGTCATATTTGTTTTAATCAGCTGTTCTCACTTCTGTAACAGTACTGAGAAGTCCTGGGGTAATAACCTCACCACATCCTAGCAGCAAAGGACTGGGGACTGAGCCAAACAGATAACAATATCTCACTCTTAATTAATTGGAAAGGTAGGATCTTGAGACAAACACAAACAAAGAACCTCCCACATACAGAAGACATCCCTAAAGAACAAACCTTGCCTACAAGGCCTTCCCTAGTGATTAAGCTACCTACTATACACATTTACAGGGAACAACATAAAAAACAAAGTAAAAAGTTTTGAAATAAATAGAAAATGACAGTATGCAGACACAAAATGCAGCCTCAGACCTCCAACCCACCTAGAACGAGTCCAGGAGAATGAGATAGAGGAAAATGGAACACACACACCTGACATTTCTGAAATGATAGCAACCAAAGTAAAGAAACAAATCCATGAGGCTACAGAAGAAATCAGATCAGAAAAAATCTCTCAGGCAAAAAAAAAAAAAAAAAAAAAAAAAGAATATCAACATTTTTAAAGGAATTGCTCAGCAAACCTAGAGTAGAGATGGGTAAAAAAATTAGATGGTGACAGGAAGAGGATGGAAACCATGAATCATCGTATAAGAAATAAATAAAATTCATGAAATAGATTCAAACAGATATCCAGGAAATTAAAAATTCCATTGAGCTGACAAAACCACTTGAATGAAACTAAAGGCCAACTGTTAGACCTTGAAGGCAGGATCTCAGCTAGCAATCATGAAAGGAAAGATCTCTTGAAAATAACAAAAGATCAGGAAATAATTCAACAGCTGCAAGAAGATGCAAAGAAAACCAGTATAAGACTGATAGGTGTCAATGGAAAAGTAAGGGTTAGCACAGATGATATTAAAAAAACTATTTACAGAAGCAATAGTAATTTTCCAAGTATGGGAACAGAATCTGACATACAGATAAGTGAGGCATATAGAACTCCATTAGCCATAACCAAAATAAATCTATATCCAGACATTTCAGAATCAAGATTCTAGAAATTCAGCATGAGAACAGATTATTAAAGCTGTCAGAGAAAAGAAACAGATCTCATCAAAAGAAAAGCCCATCAGAACCATGTCAGACTTCTCAACACAAACCCTCGAGTCAAGAAGAGTTGGGAGTGAAATATTTCAAGACCTGAAAGAAAACAACTTCCAAGCAAGATTGATGTACTCTGGAAAACTAACTTGCAAAACTAAGGGAGAAATAAGATACCTCTGTGACAAAGAAAACTGAAGAAGTGTATAATAACCAAAGGAACACTACAGAAGGTACTGAAAGATATTCTAGGCAGAAATAAAAATGACCACAATTCCAAGAACAACTACAGAAAGAAACCACCACACAGGGAAAGCAGTTAATGAGGTAAAACAAGGAACCAACAACAGGAAAATAACATGACAAAGATAAGTCAGTACATATCAGTTATAAACATCAATGTAAATGGCCTCAGTTCACCAATCAAAAGAAACAGACTGGCAGAATGGATCAAGAAACAATATGCTGTATACAAAAAATACATTTAACTCAAATGAAAGTCATAGACTCAAAGTCAAAGGATGGAAAATGATATTCTATGCAATAGGAACCTAGAAAAAAGTATGGGTAGCTATTCTTTTTGCAGACAATGTGAACTTCAAGAATGATCAAAAGAGATAAAGAAAGTCACTATGTACTTATTAGGGGAAAATTTTGATAGCAGGAGATAACAATCATAAATATGTATGCACTAAATGCAGGATCACCCAACTATATAAGATAAATATTAATAGCCTTAAAAAGTAAAATAAGCGATAACACAATTGTAATGGAGGACCTTAATATCCCACTGTCATAAATAGATCAAGCAGACAGAAAAATCAGGAAATACCAGAACTCAACCAAACCTGTGAACAGATGGACTTAGTAGATGTTTACAGAGCATTCCACTCAACAGCATCAGAGGACACATTCTTCTCAGCTGCACATGGGGTGTTCTCTAAAATGGACCATATACTAGCCCACAGAACATGCTTAAGTAAATAAAAAGGAATTGAAATTCTTCCATGCATATTATCTGACCATAGTGCACTGAAATTAGAAATTAATGGCAAAAGAAACCACAACAACTCCATAAACACATGGAAATTAAATAAATTCTTCCTGAACAACCAGTGGCTCACAGATGGAATTAAAGAAGACATTAAACAATACCTATAATTGAATAAAATGCTAGAACATACCAGAACCTGTAGGACACAATGAAAGAAGTCCTAAAAGTGGTGAATTCTCATATCAGGAAAACAGAACAAGCATAAATAAACTACCTAATGTTGTACCTCAAGCTTCTAGAAAAAGAAGAGCAAGTTAAGCCTAAAGCCCATAGAAGGGAAGAAATTATAAAAATCAGAGCAGACATTAATGCAACTGAAACTAAGAAAACAATATAAAGAATTAATGAATGAAAGAGTTGTTTCTTTGAAAGAATAAACAAAATTGATAAACTCTTAGCAGATCTTACCAAAAGGAAAAAAAACTCTAAGGAATGAAATGGGTGAAAGCTTTATAGATCCTATGGAAATTCAGAAGATCATCAATACCTACTTTGAAAACTTTTACTTTGATTGGAAAACAGAAGAAATGGACAGATTCCTAGATGTGTATCAATTGCTAAAGCTGAATCAAGAAGATGTAAAAATTCTGAATAACCAAATATCAGTCAATGAAATTGAAAATGTAATTAAAAACTTAACCAACAAAGAAAAAGCCCAGGTCCTGATAGATTCTCTGCTGAATTCCACAAGAAATTTAGAGAAGATTTAATACCAGTACTCCTTAAACTCTTTGATGAAATTGAAGAAGAAGCCTAGCTCCCTAACTCATTCCTGGAGGCAAGTATTACCTTGATACCAAAGCCAGAGAAAGACCTAACTGAAAAAGAGAAGTACAGGCCAATCTCCCTAATGAACGTAGATGCAAAAATCCTCAATAAGATGCTAATAAACAGAAGGCAACAAATCATCAATAAGATTATACACCATGACCAAGTAAGATTATACACCATGATTCATCCTAGGAATGCAGGGATGGGTCAACATATGCAAATAAATAATTGTAGTAGACTATATCAACAGAGCCAGAAACAAAAATTACAAGATCCTCTCAACAGATGCAAAAAAAGCCTTTGATAAAATCCAGCACCTACTCATGATAAAAATCATACAAAAAATTAGAATAGATGGTGTTTTTGTCAGTCTGATAAAAGTCATCTATGAGAAACCAACAGCCTATTTAATAGTCACACTAAATGGACAAAAACTGAAAACTTTCACTCTAAAATCAGTAACAAGACAAGGTTGTCCACTTCCACCACTCCTATTCAATTTAGTTCTGGAATTGTTAGCCAGAGCAATTAGACAAGAGAGAGAAAAGGAATAAAGATAGGACAGGAAAAAGTTAAATTATCACTATTTGCAAATGATATGATACTCTACATAGAAAACCCCAAAAACTCCACCAAAAAATTTGTAGATTTACTAACCACATTCAGTGGCCTAGCTGGATACAAAGTCAACACTCAAAAAATCAATGTCATTCCTGTACACAAACAACAAACTCACTGAGAAAGAAATTAGGGGAACCACACCCTTCACAATAGCATCCAAAAAAAGCTACTGTGGAGTCAGTCCAACAAAGGAAGTAACAGATCTGTACAGTGAAAATCACAGTACTTTGAAAAAGGAGATTGAAGAGGATATTAGAAAATGGAAAAATATCCCTTGCTCATGGATAAGAACCAATTTAGTAAAAATGGCCATATTCACAGAATTATTGCACAGATATAATGCAATCCCAATCAAAATACCATTAGCATACCTCACAGAACTAGTGAAAACATTTCCAAAATTCATCTGAAACTAGAAGAAACCCAGAGTAACAAAATCATTCCTGGCAACAAAGGCAAGGCAGGAGGCATCACAGTCCCTGTCTTGAAATCATAGTGTAAAAGCTACTGTGATAAAATCAGCATGTTACTGGCAAAAAAAGAGAAAGAAATCAGAATCAGTGGAACAGATTAGAATGTGCAGACACAACTATAAACACATTCAGTCATCTTGTATTTGATAGTGGAGCCAAACTTGTTCCCTGGAAGAAAGCCCCTGTAATAAATGGTGCTGGAAAAAAATGGCTCTCTACATGCTGAAGACTAAAACTAGACCCATGTCTGTCACCATGCAATAAACTAAAGTCAGAATGCATCAAAGATCTAAATAATAAAACAGAAACACTGGTTCTGTGGGAAGAGAAAATAGGTAGATATCTTGAAGACGTAGGTTTGGCAGAGAGTTCATGAGCAAAACCCATACCACATGGGCAACATTTCAAGGAGTCAATAACTGAAATCTAATCATACTAAACGCTTTTGCAAAGCACAAGAAATCACTAACAAAGTAAAAGAACAACCTATAGAGCGTGAAAAAATTTTAGCCAATTGTCTGTCATCCAGAATACTTTCTAGGACATACAAGACATACAAAGAATTTTTTGTTTGTTTTTATCGGTACTGGGGATCAAACTCAGGACTGCACATTTGCAAGGCAGGCGCTTAGGCTGCTGAGCTAAATCCCCAGCCCAGAATTTTCTTTAAAAATCAGACCCTCCAAATTGAATAATGAGCACCTGAGATGAATGAACATTTCTCTGATGAAGAAATACAAAAAGCAAATACCTATGTGAAAAAATGTTCAGTATCAGTGGTCATTTCAGAAAAGCAAATTAAAACAACACTGAGATTCCATCTCATCCCAGAAAAATGACCACTATCCATAAATCAACCAATAACGAAGCTCAACAGGCTGTGGGGCAAAGTAACCTTTCTCCACTGTTGGTGGGAATGCAGACTGGTGCAACCATTGCACAAATCAGTGTGGAGATTCCTCAGAAATCCAGAGTTAGAGGTCCCATTTGACTCTGCTATTCCCCTTTTGAGTATCTTCCCAGAAGAATTAAAAACATCATACTGCAGCGATATATGTGCACCCATGTTTATAGCACCACAATGTGTAATAGCCAAATGTTGGAAACAACCCAAATGTCCAGCAACCAAGGAATAGATTAAAAAGTTGTGGTATTTTTATACAATGGAGTACTACTTAGCCATAAATAAGGTTAAAACTTGAAACTTGTAAGTAAGTGGATGCAACTTGAGACCATACTCATGAGTGAAATAAATCAGGCTCACATGTAAACATTGTAATTTTTTTCTTGTGTGAGAAATTGAGAGAGTAAACAAGGTCTAAAATGTATAATAGAATTGTAAAATGGAAAGAAATTGTTCAAAAAGAAAAACTAAGATGGTTGAATGCGGAAAGGACAGAAGGGAAAAGGGGAAAAACGCAAGTTAGTTATAGGCAGGTTTGGACAAATTTTTATGCCTATAACTTGTACCCTGAACAACTACTTCAAAGATAACAACATGTATTAACTATTGTTATTCTCCTATTTCTTTGTTATGAAACTTTATCTTTGTTCCATAAAATAAAAAATACTGATAGAAAAAAACGAGTTGGAAAACTTGTGAAAACATACAGTACTAACTTAGTATAGCAAGAGGAATATACTGTATATTATTTTTTTACCCATGAAATTAGCAGATGTTTATGTAACTATAGGGATTACAGAATATCTAATTGTTACTTGTGAGATTTCTTCTAGACAACAGCATGAGAGTATGAATACAATCTTAAAGTGAGTTTATTTTGGTCCAACAACTCTGCTTCTAAAAAGTTAGCCAGATGAGGGTCAGAGGGGGAATTTAACCAGAGGGGTTAAATCTATTGACTAAATAAACGCTGTGCATGAGAATTTTCTTTATTTAAACATTCCTATAAATGTTCCTCAATATGTATCAAATTCAATAAATTACACTATAAATTATAGGATATCAGGTATCCAATAAAGTAACAATCCAGATGTGAGTATAGTTACTCAGAAAGATGATTTTGTCATATTTTTTAGTTGGAAAAACTAAGTTAAAATTAATAAGTGCTCCACATAAGTCAACGCTTTTTGACTAAGAACAAAGGTAGTATAACAGAACAAAAATAGTCTGGACAACAACATTGCTTCTAAAGCTAGATATCTATATACAAAAGATGAATGTAAACACAGACCTCACACCCTTCACAGAAATTATCATGGTCTCAAAGACATAAATAGAAACTGCAAAACTTTAGGATTCCTAGATGATGGAAAATTTGGATGACCTTGTTTGGTGAGAACATTTTAAATAGGATACCAAAGACATAACCCATGAAAGATTTATTGCATTGATATTTTTCTGCTTTTTGAAAAAGAATGAAAAGACAGATTAACAGACTATGAGAAAATACTTGCAAAAGACATCCAATAAAGGAAATCACCTGAAATATATAAAGAATCTTAAAATTCAACAATATGAAATCAACTTGATTTTAAAATGAGATAAGGATAGTAACAGACATCTCCTCAAGAAAAATATACAGAGCTAACAAGCACATAAAAAGTTGCTCCATATTGTAAATCATTAGAGAAATGCAATTTAAAACAACAGTGAGATACCACCCCACACCCATCAGAATGGCCAAAACCCAGAACAAGGCAACACTGAGTGCTGGCAGGGAAGAGGAGCAATGCACTCCCACGGACTGGCAGTGAAAAACAAATGGGAGAGACACTTTAGAAGATGCTTTCACGGGTTTTTGCTCTTGTTTTTTACAAAAGCAGACGTGCTCTTACTGTCCACTCCAGCAGTCATGCTCCTCGTATGTACCCAGAGGAGCTGAATTCACATCCCCTCAAAAACCTGCACACAGATATTTCTAGTTTCATTCGTTGTGTCAAAACTTGAAAGCAATGAAGATCTCCTTCAGCTTATCCTGTTCATAATGGTGCTTCTGAACATACTGTTTTTTCTTTCTACTTATGTGTTATGTAAGAATTTACCTTTTTTAAACTTACCAAATTCTATGAAAAGCCATTATCATATACCATTTTTATATTTAGATAAATAATAGTTCTATTTTTAATAAAGATAACACAAAACATATTGATAGTTTTCTTCCATTTCTTACTCTTTTGGCTGTGGTGTTTTTAACTTATCTGTAACATTTTTATCTACAAACCTGTCACTATTCTATTATCTTTTTATAGCTATTATTCATAATTTCAATGTAATAGGCAAGAGTATCTGTACAAAAGTAGAGACATTTATTCTAGGAAGTATTTCAGAGAAGGAAGTGTGGAAGCAAAGAAATAAGTGGTGGCTACAGAACATTTGAAGAGAGTTTTAGGAGACTGATCTTGAAGTTAAATTTGCAAAGAGGATGTAATCTGTGCTTTCATGGAAAGACTGGATGTGGTTCTAGAGAAAAGAGGTTTTGCAAAGCCCAGTAGGTGTTACCTTTGATCAGTCAGTGCCTTGAAAATTTTTATGTGCATATTAATCATATAGGACCTGTTAAATGCAAATTTTGATGTATTGTGTCTAAGTTAGGTCATGAGATTCATCATTTCTCACGAGCCTCAGGTGACATTAATGCTGGAAGACCACACACCGTACTTTGAAAAGAAAGGATTCAAATAACATCTTTGTATCTAAGAAGTAAAGAATTAAACCAACCATATTCTAATATGTGCTTTTATTAAAATTAGAAATACATTAAAATAAATTTTTAACTATTCCAGGTCTGTTTATATGCACGACTCCTTTTCTATTTAGAGTTAAATAAAGGAATAACAACAAAATTAAAAAAAAAAAAAAAGATAATCAGAATCCAGACCTTCAGCTGCCAACAAGAACACTGCTGTGCCCCTCTCAGGTTGTTCAAAACTGAAATTAAAGCCTGCAGAAAAAGGCATTTTGCCTCAGCAAATGTTTAACTTTGTATAAATTGGTTGAGAAGTTTGACTTTTAACATTAAAAAGGGTTGGGTTTTTTTTTTTAATTCTCAAGTTTAAAACAAATATTTATTTTATAAACAGTTTTAAAACAAATAGTTATTCATTTAAAACATTCTCAATTCTGGGTATAGGTCTCAGGCATATGGTAGTGAACAGAAAAATAAAGTCCTGCCATCATGCAACTTATGTTCTCATGAGAAGCAAAGACCAGGAACAAGTAAACAGATACAAATGTGTAATAAAAGAAGCAAGGGAGATGGTAAAGTACCTGAGAGTACTTTTTTATAGACGGAAAGATTAGCAGAAGGCTCATGCAGCTGGAATTTGGACAGTTTTCTGAGCAAGTGAAGGAGGGCTTTGGGAGAATCTTAAGAGTCCAGGTAAATTCAGGTCTCTGCCGTAGTTTGAGGAAATTCCTCTGGAAGAAGTAAAGAATATTCATTTAAAAATGTTTTTATTAAATATAACCACGTTAGAATTAACACATTCTTATTCCCCAAAGAATTAGAAATGAAAAAATAGAAATGGAAGAGCAGAATGCATAGTTGAGGGCTTTTGCCTAAGGAAGAGGAAGGAGGGGACAGCAGCCAGGAGAGGGAGAAAGCTGCCAAATGCATTCATATCAGGTTTGTTTCTGTGGTACTGGAGATGCCACTGAACTTCTCAGTGATCTAGTGCCAGATATGTAACACTTGCTCAGTTGAAGCAAAGTACTGCTTCATAAGAGTGAAACTCTTGTGCTAACTCCCAAGAGAAATCTCTTCTGTTAATCTTCATGAAGAAGACACGTGACATGTAATAAGCTGTAGGCTTAAAAATAGACCTTGAAAAATGCATAGATGCTCGTGCACTCTTCTTTTACCTAGTCCTTGCTAAAAGCTGATAACCTTCACTATGCGGTTAGAACAAGCAGAAAACATTCATCATATTGTGTGTATCAAGCTTATAGTCTCATTTAACTGTCAGAGAAACAAAAGGACTGCATGTCTATTGGGTTTTCTTCATAAATGTTCTCTCCTACGTCAGTATGTTGGTTAAGTATTAAATAACAGAGGTTCAAGGTCATAATCCTGGTGACATAGCATTGTGCATTTGAATTTTGGAGGCAAACTCAAGTTCAAATCCTGGTTGTGCCATTTGCTGGCAGTGTCCATAGGAAAGTTACCCAGTCTTGAACCCCGATTTCCTTATCCATAGATGAGAATAATAGTAGTACTTGTCTAATAAGGTCATAATAAGGGATTAAAGTTTGAAATAATATATTCAGATATTTACCAGAGTGCCAGGCACATAGAAAGTGGTTAATAGCTTGAGGTTTGTGGTGGGTTGAGTAATTATTTTAACAATAATAATGTGGTATACCAAGGTGGTTTTTGTAGTCAGTTGAAGGTTAGTGCACTTCAATAATTAGCTCAGGTTTATTTTCTTAATTAAGGGCTGTAATCAAAAGGGAGTATCTATAAAAAGGACCAGAATATTTTCCAGAAAAGTGTGATAGGAATAACTGATCAGTTTATGGCCCCTAAGAAAAAGCAGCAATAGCCACTATGTCCAATTATAAGCCTGAAAGCAAGAAAGTCAACAGTTGTCATTGTGTCTGTACATGGAATGCATAGTACTTACATAACTGCTGATAGAGATATTAATTCATGGCCTTTATGATTAGGAAATAATAACATACATTCTTTGCTATGCTACTACCATTTAGGTCGAAATGAAAGCAAAGTAAACTACACGAAAAAGTATCTTCAAGCTGTAGGAATGTTTCGTGATTTCAGTAACCCCTCTCAAGACCCAGACTTCACCCAGGTACAAAAGCACCTTCCACTGCACATATTCTTAACCAAAGCTGCAGTTTTAGTTGTCCGTTTTTTTTTCTTGGTGGGGGGAGGGGGGCCCTACTTGTAGGAAATCAGTCACTGCCAAGTTACTGCAGAATAGGATATTAAAAGGCTGTAAAATGAAAAGGGTTACAAAATTATAAATACAGCAGTATAACATTATTTTCCTACTGGCCTAATTATTATAAATTGAGTGTGTGCCCCTCTTTTGAATTATTAATGCATGGCTTCTACATGGAAGACATTTGAAAGACTTGATTAAAGGAACTAGAGCTTTTTAAAGGCTAGTCTGTCCTTGATATACTCCTTGGAGAAGTGAAGGTAAGAACATAGCAACTAGTTTTATTTATCCAGTGTCTAACCCAGTCATGGTGAACCTATGACATGTGTGCTGCAGAAAGCTGTATCACTGAAAGCTCTGAAAGGTCATATTAAAGGTCTAACCTGTATTTTTAGCAGTGCAGTCTCTTTTTTCTTCCAGATAGCCCAGGTTCGAGGGTAAGCCAGATATGGGATCCTTGTTTTGTTTCATATTTCATTGAGGGAAGGAAGTACTCAGACTAACACCCTTTTCCTGCCATTGATAACTTAGTAGCTGCATGCTTTCCAAATCACCTTAGAAGGTGGTTTTTGTATCCTTTCAGTAGAAAATCAATCCAATTTAGGAAATAAAATGCATGCATGATCTGCTTTACAAGGATGGATGAGTCAAAGACACTGGACGCAACAAGTGTCCACTTTGGTCTTAGATCCTGCAAAGGTGTCTGCCTGCCCTATTCGTTCTAGTTAGGTGCCATTTTGATCTTCAGGAATTAATTGCTTAAGTATTAGAATGAACATTGGTTTCCTTGTTTGGAATATGGTAGTTTTGTTTATTTGTTTATTTTTGTTGTTGTTGTGATGTTTTAAATTCTCTGGCATGGCTTGGATTTCTTCTTGGTGAGGATAATGTGGATGATTTCTGTAGCTTCTTTTCACTTGGGTGAACAGGTTGTAGAATTAGATTTGAAAACAGTAGTCCCTTGCTGCAGTGGACCCAAAAGGCCTCAAGACAAAGTTGCTGTGTCTGACATGAAAAAGGACTTCGAGAGCTGCCTTGGAGCCAAGGTAGGGGCCTCCCAGCTCTGCCCTCTCTTAACATTCAGGCTCTCACATCATTCTGTGATGAATCGTTCTCAAGTCTGATGCCACTGAGAATGTTTCTTCTCTATTTTAAAATCCTGATAACCATTAACAGTGGGCCAAGCAGCTTCCTTAGAGCACATGATCTGCTTTTCACATGACTCACCATGTTGTCTACTCTGCTCACCCTGGCTTTTTAGGCTTTTGTGCTTTGTCTCTTTGCCATTTATTGGGTCTCATTTCTTCAGTTTTGTAAGCCTTTGCTCAGATACTGGCTCTTCTGCAGCGTGGCTCTAATATGCCAGAGCTGAAACTTGCCTTTCTCTCACTTGTATGGCACTTAGCCTGAAACCTTTGACACAACTCTTTTTTTTTTTTTTTTGTCTTTTTGAGACAGGGTCTCGCTATGCAGTTCAGGCTGGCCTTGAGCTCACTTTGTAGCCCAGGCTGGTCTCGAACTCACAGTGATCCTCCTGCCTCAGCCTCCCAAGTGCTGGGATTACAGGCATGAGCCATCATGTCCGGCTCAACTCCATATTTTTTAACTTAGTTGTTTTTCTTTGTTTGCGTGTATGATTTCCTTACTAAACTCTACTCTAGAGCATAGGATTTGTGTTAGAAGCATTTTGTACTCCACAGAGTACTGAGCATAATGTCTTACACACAGATTTTTCAGTGAACACTTCCCAAATGAATAAGATATGAGATGGATTTTACTGATGGGATACTAGCCTTACACCAGATCTTCAGCTACAATTTGCATTACTGATCATGATTAGTTGAACCTGGTCAAAACTGCATCTTTCTCTAAACTTCCAAAAGATTAGAATCAGCAGCTTTAGACTGTACCCAGTAGTATGTAATACTGTTACAGTACAATAATGTCATGGAATTCTTTAGAGATCAACTTTAAATTTTTAGTTTTTGTATTTTCAATTTTGAGAAGAGAAGAAAGTAATTGTTACCAGTTTCAATATAGAGTAAGATTCAGGAGTTATAGCTGCCTTTTATAATAAATCTTTATTAAAAAATAGAAGTTTAACTTTTCTGTAGCATTTTGGAGTTATTGGCAGAGATCTTTGTGACCTCTAAAATTATAGTTAAGCATGGTGGTGTGTGCATGCCTACAATCCTGGCTGCTTGGCAGAGGTAGAAGGATCCCAAGTCAAAGGCCAGCTTGTATAACTTAATGAGAAAGATCCTGTCTGGGAAAACAAACAGACTGAAAAAGGTTAGGTTTATAGCTCAGTGGAGTGCCCCTGGACTTGATTTCCCAGCATAAGCACACACACACACACACACACACACACACATCAGTTAGTTGCCAAAGTATTTTTCCTCCTTCCATATGTTTTTTTCTTCTCACAGCAAGGATTTAAAGGTTTCCAAATTGCTCCGGAACATCTTAGTGACCATAAGTTGTTCATCTACAATAATAATGAATTCACCCTCGCTCATGGCTCTGTGGTAATCGCTGCCATTACTAGCTGCACAAACACCAGTAATCCATCTGTGATGTTAGGAGCAGGTAAGTAGATTTGAGTTCATCTATGTGCTCATGTGGATGTGCAGGCCAAAGTCCCCCAAGAGAAAACCCAGAGTCATAGTTGAAGCATAATTCCCTGAGCAAACCTCATCTTTCTGGATCCAGAGATCTATTGGCTGAGAGATAGCTATACAAACATCCAAAGCATTTTTAAAAATTCAAAGTGCATAATAGTCTGTCTCCTTAGAATTAGCACAGAAAATAAAAACAGCCAAAGAAGCTCAGTTTCTGGCAAAGCTTAACGTGTTAACTTGAGAAAAAGAAAAGGAAGAAGAAAAATAAACTATTGTCAGTTATAAACTTTGTTCTCTGTGAAAGCCCTGACGAGGGATATTTAGTGCTGTCATGGTGAATTGGCAGGTGTTAAGGCATAGGGCACTGGTTGATCAAACTCAGTGCACCTAACCTGTTGTGCAATTCTGGCTAAGCAGTTAATATTCACATGCAGTGTTCTGCTAACATAAGATCTCTTTAGTTTCTAAATGTTTAATCATCTCCAAGAATTTCCATCATTCCACAGACCAGTGGCAACAGTTCTTTCTTTATGGGAGAAAGGAAGACTTTCTTTGTGGAAGAATTCATCAGTTGTCATTTAAGCGCTCCTTGTCTGCAGCAAACTAGTTTTCTTGGGACATGTCACCAAGTTGTCTGGGTATTCTTTTATACCCTTTCCTCTACTCATTTCTGTCCAATCTCCATGACACTTCAGGGCAGCTAGTGTTCCAGTAATAGAATAGCCTTTGTATTTACCCAGAGTCCAGGGGCTCAGGGAGTTCTTGATTTTCCACTTGAGAGATGTAGGATTTTTACTTTTCTGATGACTCTATTTCTCACCAACCAGTACACAATTCATATATTTTCCATTCAATTATAAGAGCTCTTCCAGTTATAATTTTCATCCAAATCAAAAAAATTAGAAAGATCACTCACTTTTCTTCCAGAAATTAAAAACTGAGTTTGTAGCTTATTCCTGAGTGGTACTGGGGTTTGTCACTTTAAAAAAAAACAAGGAAAAGGAAACACATCTCTTCCTTCCTTTCCATTATTACTTCTGAGACTACTGCATGGATGTAAATGACTTTAGGACAGAGAACTTTTTATTTCTGTTGGACAGAAATGCCATTAGGAAGGGAGACTTGTCAGGCAGTAGCAACAAATGTGACGAGCAAATCAAGCTCTTTTCTGAAGTGTTCTGGCACTTTGAGTTATCCACACTGTGTTTACCATTTCATAGGATTGTTAGCAAAGAAAGCTGTGGATGCAGGCCTGAATGTGAAGCCTTACATCAAAACCAGCCTGTCTCCTGGAAGTGGTGTGGTCACCTACTACCTACGAGAAAGTGGAGTCATGCCTTACCTGTCTCAGCTTGGGTGAGAAAGAGTTTTCTTTTATGTCATGTACTTGTGCTGGTTGTTCATTATACAAGGGCGCCATTTAGGCTTTCTGACCTCTGGGCTCTGATGTAATATTGCACCCTCCAGAGGAGAGGTGCCCATTCTCACATGGGCTAATGTGGCTCAAAAAAATCTGACTTTTTTAGAAAATTTTTTTATTTAAAGAGAAACGAAAGCATATAAAGGTTAGAGATAATACAGAATTCCAAAAAAAAAAAAAAAAAGATAAACAATAAGAAATCACTAGTTAATAAATTACATACTATCCTCTTAGAAATAGTTGTTCAAGTTACAAAATTAAAGCATACAAAGTAGATAGTCAAACAGAGAGAGTGTAAACAGCTACGCATGCATGAATCTCTGCATGTATTTCTATACTTTCTGTATTAGAGGGAAGAACAAAATTTAGCAAGACAAAACAAAACAAATTCCTATAAAAACATGAAACCAAAAAGTCGTATAAAACCATATTACAAAGTGATCTACAATGATTACTGTGTTGTTTCTTATTATCTTCAATAGAATGTCTATATCATCAGGCATAATTGAATATAGCAGCATAATTGAGTAAAGCAGTAAGTAACAATATTAGTAAAAATAAAACATTGGAGACAGTATAAAACTTCAAAGGCAGGTAATAATCAAACCAGAGTGGATATTCTAGTGGATCTTGTCATCTTAAGTGCAGTTGCCTATACTCTCAGACTTTATACTATCAGTCATAACAGCTTTGAATAAAATATATCAAAACAAAACAGCGATCCAACAAACCAGATTCGATTACAATCAGTCATGGTAAAACAGTGTAGGTTTTACGGAGCTTTAGGTTAAGTTAATAGGAAATTAAGGATGATTACCATACTATATCCTGTTATTTTCGGGATAACTGTCTGTGCCCTCAAATCTAGTACAGTTAGAATGACTGAAACAGAATATAATACATCTAGGCAGAGTGGTGTGAGTAATGTGGGTTTTAAATCCTGGTGCACTATTAACAATATGGTGTATCAAGGCCATCTATGTTAGCGATTCTAGCTGTCCTTCTCTGCCTCATTTCTGCTATGCTATTTTTCTGCCTTTGTTTGTCTAGTTTTCTGTTTCATTCTACTGCCTGCCCTGCTCATTAAGGCCTTTCTGCCACTGTTCCTAAAATCCTGGTATTTTTTTTCTCTCTCTCTAGAATGTCCTTCAGTATTCTCTGTAGGGTTGGATTTGTGGCCACAAACTCCCCCAGTTCCTCTTTGTCATGGAAGCATCTTGTTTCTCCATTAATTTCTAGTGACAGTTTTGCAGGGTACATCAGTCTGGGCTGTAGGTTATTTTCTTTCAGTGCTTGGAAGACTTCACTCCAAGCTCTTCTTGATCTGATGGTCTTTGTCGAGAAGTCAGCCATGATCCTGATGGGCTTACCTTTATAGGTAATCTGTTTCTTTTCTCTGACGGCTTTTAATATTCTGTTTTTATATTGAATTTCTGGTATCTTGATTATTATATGTCTGGGTGTAGATCTTTATTGGTTGTAGGTGGCTGGGGTTCTGTATGCCTCACATAACTGAATGTCATTTTCTTTTCCCATGCTTGGGAAGTTTTCCTTAATTATTTCCATGAATAGCCTTTGTAATTCACCTCTATGTATTCCTGCTTCTTCGTTCACATTTCTTATTCTTAAACTGTAGATTCTCTTGTCATCTTCTAGCCTTTGTATTGCTACTGCCTGTTTCCTTGTTTTAAAGAGATCTTTCCTTTCATCATCACACACTGCCAACTTGTCTTCAAGTTTTGATAGTCTATCCTTAGTTTCTTTTAAGGAGTTTTGCCAGCTTTCAATGGAGTTTTTAATTTCCTGGTAGTCTTTTTGAATCTGCTTCATGTATTCTATATTTTCTTTATATTCTTTATCGAATGTTTCTCTCCTTTTTTTGTGTTCCTCCCTTCTTCCATCTGTAACATCCTGAGAGATGCTTCCTGAGAGCATTTCTTTTATACTCTACTCATATCCTGTTTTACCTGATTTAATATTTCAGTTTAGAGCTCGTCTACAAGGTCCCGAAGATATCTCTTAATGTCCGTTGAAGCCATGTCTGATGTTATATGTTTGCTGCCCTCAGTCTCCCTTATTTTTCCCTCTCCTGGATCAGTGCTCTCAGGGTTCTGGGCTGGGGGCCTCCTCCTGCGTTTCTCTCCTGTCATGGCCCTGGCTTCCTCCACACAGGTTACAGTGCAGGTCCCAGCCCCCTTCCCTGCTGGCCACGTTTCCACCGAAGCGCACTGGCAATGGAACTCCTCCCTCTCCTGCCTGCTCTTGTCACTGAGGTGTAAGCAGCGGCTGTATTTGCCTGGCCCTCCCCACCGGGCCAGCCAAACTTCAGCCTTCACCCGGTTAGTACTTGCTAGGTGCAGGGAATTGATTTGGGACGGCTCACTGGGTCCCAGCCAGGGGCGTGGCCCAGCTCAAGCAAATCCCACGAATCTGCTCTTAGGAGGGAAGAACCAACTGAAGTCACTGTCACTCCCAGTTCAGGCTGGATTAATGAAGGTCCCTTCACTGGCTCGGCTCTCCGTTGAGCTCACCAACCCCCGGCTTCAGCACTGCTGTGCTTCCTGTCAGTGGTGGCAGGAATGAGTTTGTACGGCTCTGCCAGCCAGCACAGATTCAGGCCTTTGCAAACTTAGTGGGTCACAGCGAAAATGCTGTGTCCTGTAATTTTTAGCTGTTTCAGTTGTAGTCCCAAAGTATTTGATGAGCTTTTTTACATTTTAATTTCTTCCTGTGTCAAGAGGATCCATCTCCCTCTGTCTGGGTCTCTCCAGGGTGTTTTATTCTGGCAAATGAGTTGTTTCTCCCAGGAGGCTTTGTATTTTGTTGCTCACTGATTGGCCATCTTGTCTTCTCAACAACTATGCTTTTTGAAAGAATTTTGCCCTAGAATAAATTACTGTACGGTCATGGTGGTTTAACAGTCATGGCGGTGGTCTCAAAATCTGACTTTTTGAGACAAATTAGTTATTAGTTACCAAATATGGTTTCTTCAACTTCCATCCTAATTTGGATGATATGTCTTATGATACTCAGAAGTCCTTGGTATTATATAATAATAGCAGTGAATGGAAATATTAAATAGCATATCTGATTTCAGCTTTTAAAAGTTCTATATCATTTAATTTCTTGTTTTAACAAAAATCACTACTGTTCTTATATGTTTTTTATCTAAATGGTCTTCAGAGGGAAAGCTTTATAGAAGTAGCACTGTCTTGAATTTATTTGTGCTGTACTACTCCTTTGTGACCTGTGGTCTACAGGAAGTAAGCAGAGGGCCTCATTGAAAGTGACTCTCTTTCTTGTGCTTCATTTTGATACCTAGGTTTGACGTGGTGGGCTATGGCTGTATGACCTGCATTGGCAACAGTGGGCCCTTACCTGAACCTGTAGTTGAAGCCATCACTCAGGTAATAACAGAGGGCCCGTAGGTGTTCAAGCTATTGTCTTTTTATATGATATGTGACAGAAATTCAGATAATTTCAAGACAGTTTGTGGAATTGGAATGTGTTAAGAATTTGGCATTTAAAATTGCTAATTGTGTAACCTTGGGCATCTTAAGTAGCATGTCTGTGCCTCAGTTTTTATAACTCCAAATTAGAGATGATAATCATATCTATTTTATACAATTGTGAGGTTAGAGGATGATGAATGTAAAACACTTAGTATTGTACCCGACTCCCACGTATATGGCCAGTACATGCCTGGTTTGACTTCAAAGGATTCCAGGAGTCAAAGTCAAACAAGTCTCCACATAAACATATCTGAACTGTATTGCATTGGCTTGATTTTTGTTGTAAAAATTTGGTGCCCCCCCCCAACACTTGAACCTGTGTATACCACTATGGCTTCTATAAGCTACCAACTTCCAGTCTTTCACACCTGTTCTTAGGAGAGGACCAAGTAAAAAGTGAAAGCTATGTCAAGTGATGTGAAAACAGTTGCTAGTGGTCTGAAGTGAGAAATCTAGGCAATTGCTTCTCCCTGTGATAAGATTATTCTTGTGTTTTATACAGGGAGACCTAGTAGCTGTTGGAGTGCTATCTGGGAATAGGAATTTTGAAGGTCGTGTCCACCCTAACACTCGGGCCAACTATTTAGCATCTCCTCCCTTAGTAATAGCCTATGCCATTGCTGGAACCATCAGGATCGACTTTGAGGAAGAGCCATTGGGTAAGATTTTGTTTGTGTGGCTGTGATCTTTTTTCCAGTGAATTCAAAAGTATTAGTGGAAGAAAGCTGCTGCTTTTGCTAATAAAAAAGAACTATAGAACTTCAAGAGATAAGGCAAAAGAAGAATCTTTTCAATATTTGCCAGTACACAGCTAAGACATAACTGAAGTGAAAACAATCTAATGAGATTAGAGAAGTAAATGCCAAAAGCAATAGAGATTTGCTTTTCTGGTTTCTTGTATTCTTTCCTTTTCCACACTCACTGTACTCTAATGATAGGTATTGTTTTAATACAGACTTTGTAAGGACACTTTCTAGGTATTTCAGCTTCTTAGACTTCAGGACCATGACTCTTTATCTCCTTTCTTCTGGGCTTCTTGCTTGATATACTGTCCTCAACCTATTACAAGAAGATTAGATCATCTGGGAACAGTATCCCTTAGGTTTACTTTTGGGAAATCATAACTTCAAAGGTATAATTGATCTTCATTACAGTGATGCCTTGGTTCATGAATTCTTTCTGCGATTCTGGTTGCAGCTAAATTGCAAGCATATAGTTACTGTGTGATGTGCCTTATGTTCAGAAAGGCATCACTCAGACCTGAGTTAGAGTGCTGTTGACTGAAAGTGAATGAGGCCCCAGTATCTTTGGGGAACTGGTTTCCAACATCTCCAGAGGAAATACACAGATATTCAAGTAGCTTGTATAAAATGGCATAATATTTGTATATAATCTACACAAATCATCTCCAGATTACTTGTAATACCTAGTACAATGTAAATAACCCTGTATAAATATTAAATGTTTAGGGAATAATGATGCAAAAAATATCGTACATGTTCATTGTAGATGTAGCTTTTTTCCTCAATATTTTTGGTCCTCTATCATTTCAACCTGTACATGCAAAACTTAGATATTGAGGCCCAAGTATATATTAAATGTGATGCCTTTAAACAAAGAGCACAGAAAAGAAGGCTGTATGTTGATCAGTTGATGAAAGTATGGCCAGAAGCACCCAGAAACCTGATGTGTTTTCCCTGGGGCAGTGGTTCAGTATTCACTAATTCAGTGTTCCCCAGACTTTCTAGGAAGTGTGTGAGCACCTAGAGGAAGGAGACCTGACTGTGTGCAATAATGAAAATAGGGTATTGGATGAAGTTTTTCTCAATAAATGTGTTTCTTTCAGGGGTAAATGCAAAGGGACAGCAGGTATTTCTGAAAGATATCTGGCCAACTCGAGATGAGATCCAGGCGGTGGAGCGACAGTATGTCATCCCTGGGATGTTTAAGGAGGTCTATCAGAAAATAGAGGTAAGACCCCTTGCTGCCCTCCCTATCCTAAGCCCCTAAGAGAAAGTTTCTCTCTTCTTTATCGCATCGTAGACCCTGAGGTCAACAAGAATAAAAACAGTAGAAAGTAACATTTATTTATTTATTTCAGATAACTAGGGAAGTGGTTATCTGAAAGAAATAAAATAAAGCCATTTTTGTTCTGTGACTCACATTTTTACCAACCTATATTCCCCAGGTGTTCCCAGATTTGGACAAGTGTGTGACACATAGCCTCAAGAAAAAAAACTCCAAGTTCATCTCTGTATAGCTCCACAAATTTTTTACACACCCTGTGGTGTGTGTCAACAGTGGTGAAGACCCTGATGGTCCTGTATGATGTCACTAAGGTGGAATCAGTTGCTTGCATGTACCTCTCAAAGCATTGTTTGGGTACTTAAAATTAAACCACTCAGTAGGAAGCAACAGACTGCTGAAATAAAAACTTTCTGTGTGTTTTATAAAAAGCAGACTATGTGGAGCTCAGTATCATTCTCTAAAATGTTCCTCCTATCCTGCTGGCTGTAGGCGTCTAATGGGGCTGGCAGTGTCATGAAGGCAGTGCAGCCTTGGGGCAGGTGTGAAGGGATCGTGGCGCTGCACTTTCTTTCATCAGGAATGCTATTCAGGAGCTTGGCTGCCATGAGTTTTAAATGCAGTTTTCTGAAAGCCAACTTAATGGCTCTGAGAAGAACATTAACACATCACAGCAGTCCATTGCTGTCCAGTCCACTGGAGTCCACATCCCAAAATATTCTAAATGACTTCCCCTTTGGTCGAATCTGGATTACTATTCCATATGTTGTTTTTAAGTATATGCTTTCAGTAGCAATTGCCGTATAGCACATTAACCCAAAACTTAGTAAGCAAAAGAATTATGTCAGTTTCTTTGGGTCAGGAAGCAAAATGCAGCATCACTGGTGCCCTGACAAGGCTCAGGCTGGGTGTGATGTGGCTGTCGTCTCTGGAGGAGGGGCCACATAGGCTCTGTTGTGCAGCTGCTGAGCTGAAGTCCTCAGTTCTTCTCCATTAGTTGCACCCTCAGCACTTTCTACCCAGATTTCCTCACAGCTCACAGCAGGGCATCTGGGTTCCTTCAGGCCAGTGAGCAAGAGGGCCAGAACCTCAGAAGACCTAGTATCTCTAAAACTAGCCTTGGAATGAAGTCATGGGTGCAGCCCACACAAGGCAGTCCCAGGAAGCAGGATCATTCCTACCAGTTTATTGGCCATCCAGAGTTTATGTATTTTTAAATTAGTTTATGACATTAAATTAGAAGTACTGGGTGTGATGGCATGTGCCTGTAATAACCAGCACTCTGGAGACTGAGGCAGGAGGAGTACCGAAAGTTCAAAGCCAGCCTGGGCTACTCAGTGAGACCTGTCTCAAAAAAAAGGATCAAGGACTCTTCTGTGTGTCTATAAAGAATAAAAATGGCTTTTATTATACCTCATAGCTGGAATGTTTTCTGTTTATTTATGTAGATTTTCTCTGGAATGGAATGTGATTAGATCTGTCTTTCTGTTTTCTTTTTTAAGACTGTGAATGAAAGCTGGAATGCCTTAGAAGCCCCATCAGATAAGCTGTATCTGTGGAATCCCAAATCTACATACATTAAGTCACCACCATTCTTTGAAAACCTGGTATGACTTTTTATTTTTCAACAAAGCAGGTTCTTTATAAAGTGGACTTTATTACCTCATATCCTTAATTTTAACTACTCCTTTGAATAAAATCTGTGCACAATCCAACCGATCATGCCAGGGAATGTCTTAGGTGGTTGGGATATTTGGCTGCAGGGACATTTCCTCGGCCCAGCAGTTCTGTGTGGCTGTGCAGAGGCACCGTGGGGAGCAGCTGCCACCTGAACAGTCCACAGTGAAGTCAGAGACTTGGTTCCAGGAGAATAACCTGGACCTGCCACATTTCAATCTTATACCCTTAGGAATCCACCTCTGTCATGGTCACTGTGACTAGAGGAGGAGGGAGAGGAGGAGGATCCTGCTCATTTTGGGTATCCGAGAGGTTCTGAATAGAAAGGGTATTGTGTGCAGCTGTTAATGCTAATACTTCATCCACTCTGCATGATTTGAGATAGAAATGTTTGGAGTAAATTTACCGTACCTTTTTAAAGAAGCATCCTTGATAAAAACCAGAAAACTAGAATTTCCTGTTCGTTGATGTAGGGCTATCCTGTGCTTTTACTCTGTGGACCAGAAAACACTGATTGCTTATATTCTTTGCTAGACTTTGGATCTCCAGCGTCCCAGATCTATAGTGGATGCCTACGTGTTATTAAATTTGGGAGATTCAGTAACAACTGATCACATCTCTCCAGCTGGAAATATTGCAAGAAACAGTCCTGCTGCTCGCTATTTAACTAACAGAGGGTAAGTGGGAGTGAGGCGGAAAAGACTAAAGACAAAAGTGGAGTAAATGGAGCAAATGAAGCCAGTGTTTCTTTTCACATGGTCTCTTTAGAATCAAACTTTGGTTTTTCACTGAAACCTTGAAAAACTAAGTGCTTTGTCTGTTTGTAGCTTAGAAACTTGGAGGAAGAATCTGTCAGCACATGAATCTCAGCACAGCACAGGGAAGAGGAGGTTGACCTTTTCAGCAAGTGTGTGCTTTAGGCTCAACTTCATTCCAGCCTCCAGCTTGTGGAGGCTGCTAGTGCTTGAGGCTGAACAGTGGCATAACCTGAAATGTATTTATTACTTGTCTTGGCAGTAAACATAATGTTTACAGGAAACAGCTTCAAGAATTTTCATCTATTCATCAGTCCCTCAGATAGACGTACACCAATATTCCATAGGTAGCATATCAGTATTAACTGTTGTTACCTAATGTGCCACTATTGTTCGAGGTCAGCAGTTCCAAAATCTGATTCCTTTCAAGAATCATTCAGAGAAATAACAATTTCTGACCCATTTTTCCATCTCCTGCATCACCTCTTCAGAGATGGGGCCCAGAGCAAATTTGATAAGCCAATTTGAGAAATCTACATCCTTTCTGGTTTTTATTTTTATTTTTTATTTTTTTTGTATTTCTGGATACTGGGAATCAAAACAGGGCCTTCATTATGACCTACTATCCCAGCTCTTTTTAAAATTTTTAAATTTTAAAATAGGGTCTTGCTGTGTTACTAACTTGCCCAGATGGGGCTTGAACTTGCCTTTCTCCTGCCTCAGCTTTGAGAATGCTGGATTATAGGCATATGCCACCGCTTCCAGCTCACATAATTTTTTTTCTAATGGTGATTCTTGACCTCTTTTGACACATGAAATCTTTAGGGAATTAAATGAAAGCAAATATAATGTCTTCCACACACAAAAAATGCACTTAACTTATGTTTTGAATGGAATTTCAAAGATTCCTGTGTACATTTTCCTACTCCAGAAACCCTATCATAAACTCAGTTCTCAAATTAAATCTAATTATTAAATAATATTAACACCCACACTCCATCCCCTAATCTTTTAAGAAATGCCTTCCCCCCACAAAAAAGAAAAAGGCCAATCAATGAACCATTCTCCATGTTAATTGTAAGAATACATCAGTTTCTTCTCATTGGTTCCCACAAACAAGATTTTTCTCTGATTTGAGACCAGAAATAGTTTTTTTGCCTCTTTGGCATTGCTTTGGTTTTTTACCATATGAAAATTATAAATTTTTGCTAATGTGTTTCTTCCCTTTGAATTGAATTTCTGATAACTTGGGGGCAAATTCAATCCTGTTTCTGCTTAGCTTATAGAATGTGTTCTGTTGTCCTCTATTATTGTCTCCGTCTGACTGCCCTACCTTGATTATTCTGGTTTGTTTTCCTACTTTTTTTTTTGGTACCAGAGTTCAAACTCACAACTTCATACTTGCAGGCTTATGCTTGGGCCACTGAGCTATATTTGTGACTCCTGTTTTCTTACTTTTAATGTAGCCTTTCACCAGCTATGAAGATTTGTAGGCTACCATTCTAACTAGATAAATACTCCTTTCAGAATATCCCTTGATTTGAGAGACTAGCAGTTGACCCTAGCAGAAGCCCTTCATCACCTGCTTCTCATCTGCCCTCACTGGAAGCTCTCAGCACAGCTTTTCTGACATAGAGAACAGTACTCAGCAGATTTAAGAGAAACAGCTAGGTTTTTGGCACTTTCCTTTTCTTGGTGTAAGTGTAATTTTTGTTTGCCTGACTAACCTAGCTCCTTTCCTGTTTACCTTACTAGCCTAACTCCACGAGAGTTCAACTCCTATGGCTCCCGCAGGGGTAATGATGCCATCATGGCGCGGGGAACATTTGCCAACATTCGCTTGTTAAACAAATTTTTGAACAAACAAGCACCACAGACTATACATCTCCCTTCTGGAGAAATCGTGAGTATTGTCTCTTTTGCTTCCTTTAGAAATCAGTATTTTTCAGGCTCTGGGAGATTGGCTGTTTACACAGTGACTTTCTTTTGGCTTTTTCATCACTGCTGCATCTTACCCCTGGCTTCTTAGATAATTCCTCTTGCCAGGTGCCCATATGTATTGAGTTTATCACTGACGCAGATTAAAAACCTCTTGCTTAGTGATTCCACACCATGGTTTAACTAAATCTTGTTTCTTGGAAATTGAGCTTAAAAATCTTGAAATTTCATCAAACTACTTCAAAGGAAACCTCTAGGTTAAATTAGAGGATATTTATCAGGACATGCTACTCTACCATCTAATTAATTAAATGCTAAATAGCAGTTAATTTAATGCACTGTATTCACTAGGAAAAGAAGAAATATGGAGGTCTTTAGAGACCTGCTTGAGTCCTAAAAGAAGCCATCTGGAACTGGTACACTACATCTGGGGTTGTTTGTTTTTGGATGTAGATGTGTGAGAGATGGAGACACCTGCACTTTATTAAAGCCACACAAGTCTGGGTTTAAATCCCAGCTCCACCTCAGACTAGCTGTGGTCAGTTATTTACTTCTCTAAATTTCATTTTTGTTTTCTGTGAAGTGGAAATAATATTTATGTAAAAAGCTCCAAGGCATAAAATGAAATAGAATGATGTGAAAACTATCATAGTGTCTACCATATGTGTGGCTCTTCAGTGTCACTTACCTTCCCAGGAATGTTATGAAACTGGCTGAAAATGGTTTGATCGACTTAAGAAATAACCCTTACTTGACATATTAGCTAATATTTTCATGATCCTTGCTACATTCCATCTCCTATTCTACACTCTTTGAATGTACCAACTCATTTAATCCTCATAATAACACTTCCAGGTAGGTATAATAATACCTCTGTTTAAATTGACAGCCTGAGGCATAGAGAAATCATAATTCGCTAAGCTTGCTCAGTGGAAAAGCTCAAATAAAGGCTCAAGTCATCTGACCCTGAAGGCAGTGCCCTTTGCCACTGCGTCCATTGCCTCACTGTATTTCTGTAAAGTAAACTTGGCTTTTAGATAATTGGGACCATGCCAGGATCTCTCCCAGCAGATGCTTATGCAGTGAATAGCAGCGATAAACCATTTGATGAAAAAGATGCATATTGAATGATGGAATACCTAAGAGATCAATAGGGAAAGACTTGCAGTTATAGACAGTGAAGGGCCCCTGATAAACTGCTGAAGTAACCTTCACTTTATAGGCCTTGGCATGATATAAAACCTTTAGTTTGATGTTTAATGCCACATCGTAAATAGAATCAGGGATGGATAGACATTTGAACCAAGACTTGAACTTGAAAGACAGACTTAGACAAGGAACAGTAGGGGAAGGGAAAAATAACAGAGACATTGCAAAAAGTAGAAGAAAACTTTTATGAAAAGAATCTTTTCGCTAGAGCTATGAGTTAAATTTCCATTGCTGTAAAGTAACAATTCAAAGACATGAGGTTTTTAAATTGAAAAAATTTGCATCCTGCTTCCCAAATAATTCAAAAGAACCAGTGATTAGTTTAGAAAATCTCCTGGAGTATAGAATAAAAATAAAAAGGCAAAATTAGAAATACTATAACCAAATTAAAGACCAAACTGAGGAGACCAACACCTGGCTAAACAGAGGTACTAAAAGAAAGCATAGAAAATGGAAGAAAGCAAATTATCAAAGGAATAATACAAGGTATATTTTTCCCAAACTACAGTATCTGAAAATCCAGATTGAAAAGATCTGCTGAACACCCAGCCAAGTGAGTTACAAAGACCCACTCAAGTCAGGTGCAGTTAAACCCATTTATGCCTAAGATTCAAATTCCTTGAATTTTTGTGTAAAATTCATATGTGTTACCTAGAAAAATTTAGGGAACAAGAATGTGAAGAGAACACACTTCATTATGTTCCATTGTTACAGGAATTCCAAAATTGGATCACTAGGCACCGAAGAGTTAATGTCACATTCAGATATTCAGAAGCTTAAAAAACATCACTTAATTCCTCTCAGGAAGTCATTGGTGAATGTGTTTCACTGACATGAGAGAGTAAACAAAACGGGAAGATGTAGGATCCAGGAAAAAAGAAGGAAGGGAATACCCAGGGTGTTGGAGAAGGAAGCTGCTTCTGTCACAGGGATGTACCACACATCACTGAGAGCAATCAGTCCAGGTTGGAACCAGACCATGGATCTCAAGAGTGGTAATGCCACTAGGAAGAGTCTTAAATGGTGTATCACAGGGTGTTTTGAGTACCCTTAAAGATTTGTTCTTTGAGCAGAGCAATTAGAAATTAATGGGTAGGGGCACAGATACAGGTGAGCACACCAAAAAAGAAAGAAAGAAATTTCGAGTAGAAACGTTGTAAAAATTGCCAAAAAGAAATCATAGTACATTACATGACTTGTCTATAAGTAGAAGCTACTTAATTGTAATGATACAGATACCAGATAACTGGCCCAAAAATGTGGCATAACTTTGTGGGCGGTTGGGGAGAGGGAGGGGAGAGGGTGTGAGCAGCAGCTATTGGAGGTGATGTTGAAGAGAACTAAATCCTCGCCAAGGTAGCAAAGGGACCGATGATAGCACAAATGGAAAAGTAAAAACTGGAATTTTAAACTTTATGCCTAGAGACACAGAGGCACAGTAACAGAAGAAATCCTACACTTGCCTGTGCTCTGTGTTTTGGAAGAGGGAGTGCGGGGGACTGCTACCGTAGAAGCTGTTGAGAGTTCTCAACGTGGCTCATGTAATGTAAACACCAGGACAACCAGATGCCAGACCTGCTCGTCCTTGGATATTAAGCAACACAATCTGCAGTGACCTCAATTTTCAGCTGTGTAGTAGTTTTGAAAAACATACTTCCACATTTATTTTATTTTATTTTATTTTGGTACTGGGAATCGAACTGACAACCTCATGCTTGCTAGGCAGGCACTGTGCCGCTGAGCTATATCCTCAGCCCATACATCCACATTCTTAATACACAGAATTAGTAATCTGAAAAGACCAGGTGGGTTTTTTCCCCCCAGTCCTGGAAGGCTCCTGACTATTTGGTTGGGCAGAAGAACACACTATTCTTGCAGCAGTTTCTGTATTCATGTGTTCCATCCAGCCAAAAGCATTACAGAACTCTCCCAGATTTACATAATGCTACATGAAATTACTCACAGTTCTATCAGTCCATCAAAATACTAATTTTTGGAAAGCCTACTTCAGAGTTTGATTAAATGCTTATCTTTTATCTTTCTGACTTCATAGCTAGGGAAAATAATTGTCTCAAATGTCTTGATGCCATCTCAACTCAGCATAATATTCAGATTCTTGTGAGAAACATCTATTTATGTAAGGTATTTCTTTTATATTAAAATATTAGCTATTTATTTCCTTTTGATAATTGGTGCCTCTATCCATATTTCTACTATATGTAAACTTTCATGTAGAACAAAAATAAAAATTTTTATTTTACATAATTTCAGAGCATGTTACTTTGTGTTTTGCTAAGCTTCATAGAAGTTTAGCAAACCATTGCAGAAACTCTGATATTGAGTCAAAACTCAGGCTTAGGTAGGATTTTTTGATCTTGAAGCTTTAAAACAGTTTAGTTAATGGAAGAAAACAAATCTGATTTAGTTTCCTTTTTTTTCCCCCTTATTGCCCCAGGATCTGAATGTTTTTATAAAACTGGACGGTGATTAGACATTTCAGTTAAAAGAATGTAAAACATGATTTGATAGACGTAGATTGAGTTAGTGGGGTTTGTAGACCATTTGGCCAGTTGGTTGAGTTTTTTGTTGGCTTCACATTGACTTGGCCAAATGCCTGCCTCTGAAGCTCTGCTCTTACCAGGGCATTCTGGGTCTGTATCCACATACTTTGCCTTGTAAGTATTTGTACAACCTTTGTTTTCTCTCCCTCAGCTTGATGTGTTTGATGCTGCTGAGCGATATCGGCAAGCAGGCCTTCCTCTGATCATTCTGGCTGGCAAAGAGTATGGCTCAGGCAGCTCCCGAGACTGGGCAGCCAAAGGCCCTTTCCTGCTAGTGAGTATGAAGCAGAAACTTCCCAACAAGCAGCTATAAGGAAAGCCAGGAAGTGCCCAGGATAAATTCTGTTGCTTTACCTTTCAAGATGAAAAAGCAAATTCTGAAAAGCATTTAGTATTTATCTTATGCTTCTTGGTGGATATACATTTACTTCACTTAGTGAAGTATGAAAATCTAACTAGTCCTTTAGATCAGACATTAATACTATAGCAACCACTGGACTTTGGGGTATGTATAGACCAATTTGAGGAAGAAGGTTTGTGAAATGTTTATCTCAGTGTCCTTTGTAGAAGTTTCATGTTTTTCAAATAACTCTCAAAGGTTGGGGACCCAGTATAATTAGGGCCATTGTCCCAGGTAAATGTAAGCAATAGGCATAATCATAGGTGAAAACAGTGAGGAACCAAGGTCTTTACAGGAGTTACCTTGGCAGGAGTAGATTACAAGTTTCTTGGAAAAATGAAGAGTGTGTACTTTTTAGTTGCTTTTCACTACCTGTGAAAAATCTGATAGTGTCTCAGTGAGAAAGAGAAGCTCACTGTACCTAGCAGACAGCTTTCTAGAGCCTTCAGCCTTTTCAGCAATTTGTCTTCTCAAAGTGTCCCATAGGAAGGGTGGTGCCAGCCACCAAGAACTTTTACCTCTTGAGCTTTGGCTTGCCCTAAGAATAAGGAGGAACCATTCTGCCAGCTTCAATCCCCAGGGGAGAGTAAAGTGATTTAGCTGATGTTAATTTAAATCATTTACAGCTCAAACAGATGAACAGATCTATGCCTTTGGGAAACTTTTAAGTCAGTATCCACAAGTACAGTAAAAATGTGGCTCTCTGCCAAGCAACCATCAAATGTCATTGGATACCACCCCAGCTTTTTTTTTTAATTATTCTGATTTGAGTTATTTTTTATCGTTGCTAGGACAAAATACTCAATACCCACAAGTTAAAGAAGGAAAGGTTTACTTTGGCTCAGCTTGTACAGGTTTCAGTACATGTTTGGCTGTCTCCAAGACAGGATGGCATGGCAGAGGGGCACTGCAGAGGAGGCTTGTGTATGGCATGGCATGGTATGGCATGGCAGTGGAAAGGAGAGAAGGCCTTCCTCTGATCATTCTGGCTATCAAAGAGTATGAAGAAGGTTGTATACTGTTCCAGGCCACACTCACAGTGACCCACCTCTTCCCACCAGGCTTCATTTTCAAACATCATACCCAGCTATAAACCCATCTGTGTACTAATCCAGTTATCACACACTAGTGAGCCAGTATCACACACCCATGATTCAGTTACCTCCCAAAAGCCCCAACTATTAGCATATGGGGTTCTGGGGGGAAATCTAAGTATAAGCCATAACATACTTATTTTGCTCTAAAGGGAAAAAATATATATACTCTAATTAGTTGATAATAGATCAAAGGCTTCCCTTTTCTGGAAACTGCTAAGTGATCAGGCTCATTACTTTCTTATTTGTAACTGTAAGATAACATCTTTAGGTGAAAGATTAGCAGGTACTTAAAGTGAATTTAACTGTGAGAAGTCTTGACTCAAAAATCCTTCTGTAAAGTTTTCATGTATCTGAAGGAAAAACTGGGACTGTGTCCAAACTGCTGTCTTTATTTATCAGGGAATCAAAGCTGTTCTGGCCGAAAGCTATGAGCGCATTCACCGCAGTAACCTGGTTGGAATGGGAGTGATCCCACTGGAGTATCTCCCTGGTGAAAATGCAGACTCTCTAGGACTCACAGGGAAGGAACGATACACTATCATCATTCCAGAAAACCTGAGGCCACAAATGAAAGTGCAGATCAAGGTAAGCCTACCTTGTCCATGCTGGCACCTCTTCCAAAGGGATCTTTGCTTGAAATCAATCTTGCTAAAAGGAAATCAGTGGGATCTGGGAGAGAAATAAATCAGAACTACATTAGACTTGGAATCCTATTGGCATTTTTTCCACTTGTCTTCACAACATAGTGAGAATGATACATTTTGATTTATTATTTATTTATACATTCATCATTCATTCATGATCATCAGTGCCAGTCTTAATTCCTATCCGCAGCCAGCCTGTCTCCTGTTTCTCTTAGTCCCACTCAGCCCAGAGAATAGTAATTAAAGTCCAGAAAACTGACATTTTCATATTACCTAAAAAACTTTTCCTCTTATTATGAAAATGTGATCAACATACACATAGCGCTCTCCCTAAGCTTCATCCCGGATCCCCAGGGATAGAAATTACAGATTTTTAGATGAGAAAAGGGTGAAATATCAAGCACTCGGGTTCTGGGGTGACGTTGCATACAGGCACAGGCAACTACTGTTGTTCTGTGTTCTGGGTGAGTGCTGGGTCAACTGCCTAAAGTGCAGCCTCAGTGACACTTCTGTCCCAAAGCACTGCTGTCCACAGGGAGAGGGTTTAAAAAATAACATCTTCTTTTAATTATTGGCTGCTTCCCTCAGAAGCAATTTCTAGTTCTCAGGTGTCTCTCACCTACATCATTTATACTTGACAGTGCTTCTCAAATCAACCTCCCTGGGGGCTTATCAGAAGTAGGTTCTGATCCTGTGCATTGGTGCCAGAGGCTACCTGTCTGTGTGTGGTGCTCAGGCTGCTAGTGTGTGAGCCAGAGGACCAGACAGACAGAATCGCTCTGAAACACAGGTGTCTCGCCACCTCCCTCATCAGTTCTTTGCTTCTTTGTCATTGCAGCTGGATACTGGGAAGACCTTCCAGGCTGTAATGAGGTTTGACACTGACGTGGAGCTCACTTACTTCCACAATGGGGGCATCCTCAACTATATGATCCGCAAGATGGCCAAGTAGGCATGTTTCCTAGAGAGCTACATTTGGTGCTGCCCCCAGGGAGGCACCAGCCAGCCACTCAGGCGAGACCTGATGAAGAAGCTGCCCTTCCTCTACTCAGGGTGTTGGTTTGGACACAGCTGCTGAGTACTGCAGTTTGGGTGCCATCCCTGAAGTCCTGAAGCCAGAAGTTTCTGCATTGTCTATCTTTGTTAAATTGTTTTATCTTTTTCAGAATTTGGAAGCTAGAATTGTGGGAAGATCAGTAGTGCCAGAAAGAGAGCTGGCTTATCTTTGAAGTTACTGATCACAAGACATCGATTTTTCATTCTTACCTATTAATTAAACTTCAGCTGAACACTAGCAAGTAATTTCAGAAGCATTTCCCACTCTTTTTATTGTTTTTCCATGTTATCCTCTGCTCAATGACACCCTTCCCTTGAGGGCCTGTTCCTTTGTATATTTTATCTCTGTTAACTGACATACATGAAAACTTTTTCACACTTCAAATCATAATACTGATTATGATTTCCCCCTTCAGGATGAATAATCCAAACACCTGGCAGACAGGTCCTATATTGAAATTTTTTTACTACGTACATTATGGTAGATCAACATAAAAAGAAAAATGTTTTATCTTCAAAAATTGTTTCCAGAAATTATTTCCTCAAAGAGAAACTTTTTGGAGGTGGTTTGGGATAAAAACAGAATATTTCTAATTTGAATAAGATTAAATATATTTTCATGGAAGTTTTGTTTCATTTGGAATTGAGATTTGCTGGGTGCATGTACATAGTTTCGTGATATTACGGCATAAGATCCTGAAGCCTGGGTGACCTTCACATTCTCCTGTTTCTACAGCCACTTCAGAACTGTGTAGGTGCAGTGGAAGTGCTGAGGAACTAACATATTACCTGCCCCTGTTGGGAATAACAGATAAGGAAGAGTAATCTAAGAGCAGTAGCAAGGAAGTATATATATGGTGCACAGATCTAGCCTTTTTGTGTTCTGAAGCTGATTTGCTCATTTCTATCATTAAAGTGCTTTAGGGCATGTCTTCATCTGCTCTGGCTGCCATAGCAAAATACCACAAAATGGCTTAATCGACAAAATGACTTAATCAACAAAAATTTATTGTTTCATAGTTCTGGAGTCTGAAAGTCCAAGTCAAGTTTCTAACTGTTTCAGTTTCTGGAGAGGACTCTCTCCTGGCTTGTAGATGACTTTCCCTTTTTATATGTAACAGAAGAGGAAAATGGAGAAACAACTAGCTTTCTTGTGTCTTCTCTTAGAAGGACATTAATTGTGTAGGATAAGGGTCTCATCCTTATGACCTCATTTGACCATAACATTTTTTCTGTATACTATTTTAGGGGTTAAGGCTTCAACATAGAACTTTTTGGAGGGCACATTGAAGTGCATAACTTGGCACCTTATAAGGTTAATCTCTTTGCAGTGATTATTTTAAACTTACATTTTAATATAAAGGTTAGTAACACTAGGGCTGGGGATGGTGCCTCCCTGGCAAGCATGAGGTCCTGAGTTCAATTCCCAGTACCTAAATAAATAAATATGACCTTCTATAAGGTTAGCAACACTAAGAGAGAGGAAAAGTATTAGTTCCATTGTACACATTAGAAAGGTTAAATAGTCTGTTGTACTCAGGGGTTATGAGGAGAACAACTAGAATCAGGACATGGAGTTTATAATATTTATGATGGTCACCCAGAGTTAACACAAGAAACCACAGGAAATCTATCCACAACACTAAAGACACAGAATATTCAGCCAAGGGCCTGAATCCACAGCAGTGTCCTAGATGAGTCCAGATGAAGACCCAGTGCTCATGACAATGCTTCCCATGAGTCCAACTGGAAGTCTAGAGCCCACAAGAAGGACTCACGCCAGTCTCTTTTATGGATCCATGCTGGGAAGGCCTAAAGGTCAGCAGTGGAAGCTAGAAAGATTATGCCAGCAGGGTGAAGGAACTGTGCTGCTAAGTTGAGGGTTCTGTGCTGGAGCCAAGAAGTCACACAACAAAGACCAGGGCTGTCCTGAAAAGCACCACAGTCATCCTCAGTGACATGGAGTCCCTGAGCTCCTCCAATGACAAAGACAGTTGAGTACATGCCAGGAAGCCGGTATGACAAATTTATCCTGGAGACAAAGCAGCACATGTCTTCCTCTCCAGATCCAGGAAGCAATGCTCGATGTGAGGACCAAAGCTTCTCCAGGAGAACCAATGGCTCAAACAGCAACACGTAGGAGAACCCTAAGTGCCTCAACGCCTGTCTTCTCCTCCATGTCTCTATGCTAGCAACTTTCCTCAGGTGCAACATCTGCGCTCCACACCATGGCCATTTAATTCTGCTAGCATTAACTTGACCACCAGTTTTTAATCCATAACAGAGTCATTGTAATAAATGGAAAGTATCAGAACTTCAAAGCTGAGTTTCTTAATCCCAAACTAGAGACTTTTCTAAATTTCTAAAATTGACATCTGGAATGGGTCTTAGCAGTTTGTAGATCATGTACAAATCCCTTTACATTTCTCTGTCTTTCTCTGCAATTTCATCCAGCGATCAGCCTAAGTACATCATTGCTATTCTCTTGAGCTTGAGCTGCTATGAGCTCATCTCTAGTGCCCTGGGCACACTAGCTGTGTGAGGACCAGAGAGCTAAGGGTGTCAGCCTGGCATCGTATGCTTATTATGTCAGCCTTGCATTCAACCCAACCAGCACTTCTATTATGGATCTAAGTGGAGTTTGAGGGTAAGGGGGTTGATTTTGTTTCTTTTTTGCTTTGTATCTGTTAATTTTGTTTTCAGCAAATAAAATTTGTATGTATTCACTTTGATATTCACTATATACACCATGATGTTTTGAAATAGTTGTAGGATGCCCGAATTGAACTAATTAACATGTATTAAGTACTTTTTGTGGTGAGAATGTTTAGTGATTTTCAAGAATATATTATTAACTGTGATCACATTGTATAATAGATCTCTTGAATTTATTCCTCCTAAATGAAATTTTATATCCTTTAACATCTCACTAATAACTCCCCCAGTCCTTGGTAATTACTGTTCTACTTTCTGTTTCTGTGAGTGACTTTTTAGATTTTGCATGTAAGATCATGCAGTATTTGTTTTTGTGTACCTGGCTTATTCTGATATCCTCCAGATTCATCCATATTGTCACAAAACACAAGATTTTGTTCTTTAAGGTTGGATCGTATTCCATGCTGTTTACCGCATTTGCTTTACCCTTTAATCCATTGATGTACTTAGGCTGATTCCTTGTCTTAGGTATTGTAAATAGTGCTGCAGTGAATGTGAGAGAGCAGATATCTCTTCAGCATACTAGTTTCATGTCTTTTAGATGTACTTCATGTACCCAGATGTGGGATTTTTGGATCATACAGTGTTTTTAGTTTTCTGAGGACTCCATACTGTTTTCCATAATAGCTGTACTAATTAACATTCTCACCCACATTATATAAACATTCCTTTTTCTCCACCAACACTTACCTTTTTGTTGTTGTCTTGCTGAGACAGGGTCTTACCATGCAGTTCAGGCTGGCCTTAAACTCACTTTGTAACCCAGGCTGGTCTCGAATTTGCAGTGATCCTCCTGCCTTAGCCTCCCAAGCATTGGGATTACAGGCGTGAGCCAGCATGCCCAGTTTACTGACACTTATCTTCCACCTTTTTAATACTGGCCATTCTAACAGGTATAAAGTGATACTTGGTTTTAATTTTTAGTTCTGTGATAATGAGTGAGGTTGAGCATTTTTTCATATACATGTTAGCCTTTAAATGTCTGTTCAGGTCTTTTGTCCAGTTTTAACTAAATTATTTGACATTTTGTTGTCATTTTTTTAAAGTTTTTTTTTATATTCTGGGTATTAGTCTCCTTGTCGAATAAAGATATGATTTGCAGGTATTTTCTCTCATTCTGTAAGTTCTCTTCATTCTATCTCTGTGGCTATAGAAACTTTTTGTTTTGAGGCAATCATATTTGTTTTCATTTTTATTGCATGTGTTTTTCAGAGTCATGCAAAAAATGGTAACTTTGATCAGTGTCATGGAGTTTCTCCCCTATGTTTTTATCTAGTACATTTACAGTGTTGGGTCTTATGTTTAAGCCTTTAATTCATTTTGAGTTGATTACTGTGTATGGTGTGAAATAAGAGTCAAATTTAATTCTTTTGCTTGCGAGTATTGAAGAAACTATCCTTTCTCCAGTAACACTCATAAAAAATCAGTTGCTTATACATGTATGGGTTCTTTTCTGGAATCTGTTCTTTTCCCTTGGTCTGTGTCTGTTTTTATGCTGCTATCATCCTGTTTTGATTGCTAGAGCTTTGTAGTATATTTTGAAGTCAGGCAGTATTTCCAGATTTGTTCTTTTTGTTTAAGATGGCTTTGACATTTGTTGTAGTACACAAATTTTAAGGTTGTTTTGTTTCTGTAAAAAAAAAAAAAATCACTGGATATTTGACAAGGGTGTATTGAATCTGTACATCACTTTGGAAAGTGTGGACATTTTAATCTCCTTTCCTTTGTGTGTACATGAACAACTGTTTCTTTTTTTATACTCTTAAATTTCATCAATGGCTTAAATTTAATCAAAGAGCATAGATCTTTTACTTCCATAATTAAATTGATTCCTACGTATTACTTGTACCTATTATAAATGAGATTGTTTTCTTCATTTCTTTTTCATATAGTCTCATTTTTAAGTGTATGGACATGCCATTGATTTTTGTGTTCTATATCTTTACTGACTACATTCTGACAGTTTTTGGTGAATTTTGTAGAGTATTCCATATATAATACCATGTTGATTATGTTTTAGAATCATGTTATAAACAAAGACAATTTTACTTTTCTAATTTAGCCTTTTATTTCTCTTGCCTAGTTCTAGCTAGGACTTCTAATGCTATCTTGATGTGCAGAAGAATGAAACTAGGTCAATATCTCTTGCCCATGTATTAAAATCAAATCAGGATAGACCAAAGACCTTGATATAAAAACAGAAATGTTGAAACTGCTGGAAGATAACATAGGAGAAACACTTGAATACATAGGCAGTGGATTTTGTGAACAGAACTGCAGTAGCACAAGGACTAAAACCAAAAATCAACAAATGATATATTTTAAAAGTTTCTGCACAGTAAAGGGAACATTAAAGAGACAACCTAAAAAATGGATAAAACTTTTTGCAAGCTACTTCTCTAATAGAGAATTAGTACCTAAAATTGGACCCTGCCATGTAATCACCCAATTTAAAAATGGGCCAAAGAGCCAGGTATGGTGGTACATGCCTGTAATCCCAGCACTTGGGAGATTGAGGCAGGAGGATCACCATGAGTTTGAGGCCAGCCAGGCTACATAATGAGTTCAAGGCCAACCTGAACTAAAGTGAAACCCTGTGTTTAAAAATAAGTGGACCAAAGAAATGAATAGCCACTTATCATAAGAAGAAAGATAAATACCCTGTATGTACATGAAAAAGTGCTCAGCATCTTTAGCCATTAGGGAAATGCAAATTGAAACAAGTCCAGGGTTCCATCAGTACAGAAAGGCTATCCTCAAGAACATAAAAAAGCAAATGCTGGTGAGGGTATAAGGAAAAAGGAACTCTTCTACATTATTATTAGGAATGACAAGTAGTGCTATGTTGAATAGAAGTACAGTAATACCTTGTTTCATGAATGCTTCTGTTTGCAAACAATTTGCTTCCCAATCAAAACCATTCAGCAAGATTTTCTTTCATTTCTTTTGCAAACTCCACATCCAGTGACAAACGACCACAGCCATCTTCCCCAAAATCATAAACCAAAGTTTCACTGTAGATAAGAATTGGCATTCTTGTCTTATTCCTGTTCTTTGAAAGAATAGTTTACTTTTCCCCACTGAGTACAACATTAGTTGTGGGTTTATCATATATGGTCTGTATTATGTTGAAGTATGTTCTTACTGTACCTAATTTCTTCAGAATTTTTACCATGGAAATATATTGAATCTTGTCAAATTGTTATACCTGTATTGAGATGATCTTCTAGGATTTTTTTTGGAGGGGTTCATTATTCTGTTAACTTTTTTGTCTCATCCTATTAATTTGTGGTACCAGTTTTATACACTTGAGTATGTTAAATCATTGCTGCATTCCAAGGAAAAATCCTATTTCATCAAGAAGAATGATCCTTTCAATGTACACTGTTGAATTCAGTGTGCTGGTGTTCTGTTGAGTATTTTTTTTTATCTGTGTTCATCAGGGGTATGGGTCTGTAACTTTCTTGTAGTATCCTTATCTGGCTTTGATATCAAGATGGTGCTGGCCTCATGAGTTTGAATTTCCTCTTTACTTTTTTTTGAGAGTTAAGAAGCATTGGAATTCTTAAAATGTTTGGTAGAATTTCAGG
This sequence comes from Hydrochoerus hydrochaeris, assembly GCA_004027455.1. NCBI lineage: Eukaryota > Metazoa > Chordata > Mammalia > Rodentia > Hydrochaeridae > Hydrochoerus > Hydrochoerus hydrochaeris. Next base: position 48,836 of record PVLA01006143.1, on the reverse strand, counting down.
CATGAAACCATCAGGTCTTGGACTTTTTTTTTTTTTTTTTTTTTTTGAGACAGGGTCTCTCATATAGTCCAAGCTGGCCTTGAACTCACTGTGTAGTCCTGCTGGCCTTGAACTCAGAGCAGTCCTCTCGCCTCAGTCTCCTAAATGCTGAGATTATAGGCATGTGCCACACCACCAAACTTTCTGAGCTTTTCTTTAATGGGAAACTTTTTATTATTGATCTAGTCTCTTGTTACTGGTTAATTCTAATTTTCTGTTTCTTCATGATTCAGTTTGGTAGGTTGTATCTAGGAATTTATCCATTTATATAGTTTGTTCACAAGCGTCTCATATTTTGTTTCTCTTATTTGATGTTTAAGATGTCTCTCTAGCTAGGTGTGGTGGCACATGCCTATAATCCCAACTCAGGAGGCTGAGGCAGGAGTACTGTTGCTAGTGTGAGGCCAGCTTGGGTTACAAAGTGAATTCAAGACCAGCCTGAACTGTATAGGGAGACCCCATCTCAAAAAAACAAAGAAAAAAAAAAAGATAGTTTTGCTGTGTAGACCAGGCTGTCCTTGAACTCACTATGTATGTAACCCAAGCTGGCCTCAACTTGCAGCAGTTCTCCTGCCTCAGTCTTTCAAGTTCTGGGATTACAGGCATGCACCACCAAGCTGGCTCTCATTTGATTTTACTTGAGCCTTCTGTTTAGCTAAAGTTTTGTCAGTTTTGTTTATCTTCTCAAAAAACCATTAGTTCTGTTAATATTATATTTTTTCTAGTCTTTATTTCTGCTTTGATCTTTTTTATTGTATCTGATATGCCCACTTTTCTCACTTCTTAAGGAGTAACAATGGATTGTTTGCAATCTTTCTTCATTTTTGATGGTTAAAATGAAGGGGGATAAACTTGTAGAATCGTTTTTTGTTATATGCTGTAAGTTCTAGTGTATAGCAGCATCCATTTTTGTTTGTGTCAAGACACAAGATAAGGGACTTGGGGGTTTATCTCAGCAGCGTAATCACCTGCCTGGCAAGCACAAGGTCATGGGTTAAATCCACTGCACACACACACACACACAAAAAAAAACAGACACATGCTAAATTTCCCTTTTAGTTTCTTCAGTTGTTTAGAGACATGTTAATATATATGCATTTGTACATTTTAAATGCCTCCTGTTGTAGGTTTATAGTTTTATCATGACTGGAAAACATACGTAATTTCAATTTTCTTAAATGTGTTGAGGCTTGTTTTGTGACCCAGCAAATAATCTGTCCTTTAGAATGTTCTGTGGATGCTTGACAAGAATATGTGTTCTGCTGGGCGTGGGGCAGGAGGGTCACTATGACTTTAGAGACAACTTGGTGAGTTCATAACCAGCCTGAGCTACACAAACTTTCAGAAATAAAAAACAATACAAAAAGAAGGTGTGTTCCATGACTGATGGGTGTGAAATGTTTTATAAATGTCTGTTGAGCCCATTTGGTCTACACAGTAGTTTGTTTGTTTGTTTGTTTGTTTGTTTGTTTTAATCAGTACCAGGGATCGAACTCACGACTTTGTGCTTGCAAGGCAGGCACTTATGCTGCTGAGCTAAATCCCTAGTCCTACACAGTAGTTTTTAAGTCTGTTTCCTTTCTGATTTTCTATCTGGGTACTCCATTCCATGTCCTAACATTTTTTTTTTTTTACTTAAAAGTCTTTTTTAATATAAATACAGCTAAGCTACTCCTGTTGTCTTTTGTTTTCCATTATTTATAATTTCACATTATAGCAGTGTGAACAGACTAAGACAGTAGTAATGAAGAAACATTTCTTGAAGATACGACTTCTGGAATGGGATCTCTTCATTTCTGGACTCCCTTCCTCTACCTGCAAGTATATCTTGTATCCTTTTTTATTTATTTGGCCAGTGTCCCATCCTGGCCCACAGCAAAACTGAATAAATCTCTTTTACCTGCCTCCTCAAGCCACTATTAATCTCTAAATTAAATATTCTGCCATTGCTGGCTCCAGTTCCTCCTTTCTCTACCTGGGATTTGTTACTAGGCTTTTCCAAAACTATTACTGCCTGATCCTGCCTATGGAAACAGAGGCATTCCTTAGCAAATTATTTAATGCAGCGAGTCAAATACATGTATCTTTGATTGCGAGATAGACTTCGTGTGTGTGTATGTGTACATAAATTTTATATGACAAAGAATAATACCTAGGCGAATGTATTAGTCATGATGGTCTAAATTATGGTTTTAAAAGCACAAGTCAAACCAGTTTAAGCAAAACCCACTTCATGTAACTTAATAGTGCCTTGGGCTCCCAGCTTCCCTTTTCCACTCAGTTTACCTTCTATGCGTCACCTGTAATATATTCTTCTAAGCCCCTCCATGTGCCAGTGATATGGCCACCAGCAACTGTGGAATAACATTTAGCAATTTGTCATCTCAGTCAGGCATGAAGGCACACACCTGTAACCCCAATACTAGGAAGGCTAAGGCAGGAGGATTACTGTGAGTTCGAGGTCAGCCTGGGTTATTTAGTGAGTTCAAGGCCAACCTAAACTACATAGACCTTGTCTCAAAAAATAATTTGTCATCTCAGAAATTTCTTTCCTAGTCTTCTCTAGATAAAGATACTGGGAGTTCCTAGCCACTCAAATAACCTTATTTTTGGCATTGTTTTCTTTTTCCGGGAGGTATGTGGAGTGTGGATTACCCCACCTGGTTATAAAAACCAAGATTCCATTGGCTGCCTTAGGAAGTTGTTAAATATAATTGTCACATTCAAGGGTGTGTGTGGTGCACCATAGCTCCTCTACTCTGGTGTCCAGGCAGCTCAGATCATCAACTCTGCACCAGTAAAGGATTAAAGATACCACATTTAAGGAAAGGAAGACATTTTATTTGCCAATTTATTGGAAAGGAGGGAAAAGGAGATATATAGATACCCTAATAAATTAGGATGGGGGCTCCAACAAGACGGAGGACCTGCAGGCCCTTTGTTCTCAGTTGCTTTTATTGGGTGGCAGAAAGAACTTTTTTCCCTTGGAGCTTGTCACAACCTGATTGGCTGCTCCAAGCCCTAACACCCTCAACTCTGGTATCATCACTTAGTAATGTGCAAATTCTTAGGTAAGCTTTATTTGATTTTTTGGGTTTTTTAGGGTCCTGTCAGGCCCTATCTCTGAAACTTATAGGCTAATTAGTATTTGTGCTGCCGAAGCGAGCACTATAGGCTAATTAGAAGGCATCATATATACAACCTTGAGTTAGCAGTTAAGGGAAACATAGTGAGATTTGTGTGTGTGTATGTGTGTGTGTGTGCACCTAGGTGTGGGAATATATTTCAAATATTAAATAAGAGATGTCTTAGCCAGGCATGGTGCTGCATGCCTGTAACCTCTGCACTCAGGAGACTGAGGCAGGAAGATCACCATGAGTGTTGAAGCCAGACATAATGAGTTCAAAGCCAACCCAAATTTGCCAGACACTGTCTCAAAAAAAAAAAGAAAAAAAAGATTTTTGATTTGTCTCATAAATTGCTCTAAGTTTTGACTCCTTCTGGTCAGGATTAGCCAGAAAGTACAATGAGGACCTTATTTTATATTTTTCAATGTCTACAGACTCCCCTGCATCATGATCACAAACAGAATTTAACACTCAACTTATTTTGTTCACTTAAGCAAGTAACCATAAAGATATAGCTAATATTTTTATTAATAGTTTTTAAAGTTTGCATCCCAAGAGCTGAGTCCTACATATTTAAAAACAGATTTGTGTAATAAGTTTTATTTTATGGTATTATAAAACAAGTTACTGACATGATGGTAAAGTTTATAGTCCAATTTGATTCTGATTGTTTGGTCAGTATCCAGGCTGGGTTCCTGCTACTGTGCTGCTTCTTCAGGAAGTTAACAATGTCACATGACTAGAAGGATGTCAGAGTCTATGTATTTGGGAACCATTGTGTTCAATGTGTGTTATTTCTGCAGAATTTTACCAATACTATAGAATGCTTTCTTCAGAGACTCACAGCACCCTGTTCATGGGACAGGCTGAGAAAATGCTGGCCTCTAATTGGCTTATTATTTGAAATTCAGTTAATACTGAATCCAGTATCTTCAGGGCAGGAATCAGTTTACTCATCGTGGTGCACAATCAGGCCTTTAATTGAAGACTTCTCATTGTAAGATAAAAACAATGTTACATTGGCCAAACCATGCAAGTACTAAAATCTACAGTTGTAGAGTAAGTTTTATCTGAACCACCTTAAGAACTTCAAAAAGGGCTGGCACTCTGCTAGGATGCTCTAACAAGGGCTGGGCATGGCCCATGGAGATCTTAGCAGCTGGTCCTCAAATGCAGACTTCCATCAAGAAATCCAATGACCAGTATTTGGATGTCAGTCAAAACCTGTCTCTTCATTCAGGATATATTAACCAAATGTCTTTTCTATTTTAAGGTCCATACCTGACAATGGCTTGACTCTACATGAAAGTTCAGCAAGGAAATTCTAAGTTTTTTTTATTTTAGCTTTAGTTTGCTTTCTTCCATGGACTGAGAGGATTATTTACCTTTATCTAAATTAAATCATTTAAATTCTTGAGGTTTTTCTCTTCTGAAATAGGTTTCCAGTAGATATTTTATACTTTATATTAATGTTCTTAAGGGGCATCAAAGAAAATCAGGTATCAAGAGGTATCAAAAATCAGCTCTAAAACTGATGTAAATAATCCATTTTATTGCATGTTAAGAATACTGTTAGTAACCATTTTCAAGCAACTACTGTATATCATGTATTTTTCTTACATTGTTTGAATTTTAAAAAGCCCTTTGTTTTACAGATGAAGAAAACAAATAGAAGTAGGTACTTGCCAGCAATATTGCTCATCAGATCACGAAGAAATGAGGTGACTATAACAAATCCAGAGATCAATGGGATAATTGTTCCCCAGGGTTAATTGGTTGAGTACAGGTGGTTTCCAAATTGCCTTTAGATGTAAATAGGTACTCCTTGAAAGAGGTTATATTTGTTGAACATGAGATTAGCATTCTATGATCTCTGGAGCTTTTTTTGTTAGGCCATTGATGGTCCTAAATGCATTACAAACAACTAATCTGAATCTGTTCTAGGAAGAAGCTTAAATTGCTATTAAGCATACAGATTAGAGATTCTTCTCCAAACTGAACACAAAGTACTTTGGTCTGGCAAAAATAACAAAACTCAAAACACATCTCAATGAGAGGAAAACCCCAAACTAAGCTCTCTGAAACATCAGCAAATGTTTTAAGTAGAAAGAACAGCCAGATTAAACTACCTCATCAGCACCATCCAAGGAACTTAACTGAGAACACTCTAAGCATGAAGCATCAACCGCTACTGGAAAATGGCTTGAGATGACTATGAAAATGGTAGGTTAAGAACCAAACCAACAAAGAAGAGTTGAAAAGAAACTAAAAGAACAAAACTTCAGGAAGTGCCGTGTCCTCACCAATAAAAGGTGTCTACTATAGTTTTATGATTACTGTGCTACACACTGTTATGAAGAAAACATAACATATATATATATATATATTGATATAGTGAGTCCTTGGAATTATCTACACTTCAATTATCAGCAACGAGGAACCAAAAAGAAGAGGAAGAATCAGGAGAGAATAAGCCAAGGGAGAGTTCAAGAAAGGAATACTACAGGGCTCAAAGTGGCAAAGAGACCAAATGAAAGTACCAAGAAGTGTCAATAGCTACCCGTCACTGATAGTTGAAAAGAACAATTTCAGTAGATTATTAAGGGCAAAACTTAGTGTATAGTAGCTTTAGGAAGGAAAGAGGAAAAAACTTTCAATTTCTACTAACATGTACTGAGTGACATATGTTCACTGGCAATTGGACAGGAGTATAGAAACAATTTTAAATTTTTCTTCAAGTGCTGTAAGTTCTGTTGCCCTATAAAGTACTCAGTGCCACCGTTCACTAGTGTGCTTTGTATGTGCTACAATACATACTGTTTAAAACAAAGAGCGGCGTTAACATAAATAATACAGTATCAGCCTTATGGAAAATATTTTTACAAAGATATAAGTAATCGATGGTTGTATCCACTGAATTATTTCTTCTTCACTCCAAGTTATCTGTCCCTGTAGCTAAAGACTGCGAACGTGAGGTCATTTAGACATTTCTGTAGCATCAAATTCTATCTTCTCAAAAGGAAAGTCCTTCCACCTTGGGTACTGTTTCTGAAGTCCAGTGACAATATCCTCCACCACAAAGCTTTCAATCTTTATGACTGGAATCTCAAATGTCTTATACCTCACATGTATTCCCCAATCATGTCCACAGTTCTGTCTGGCACAAAATATCTTTTCTTTCTTTTCAAAACTTCCATAGCTCAATGGTTTGGGGTGTGGTTTACTCACAAAGCACTTCTTAAAAGCATCTCCAACCACAGTGTAATGAGATTCCTAAAATGAAGAGATTAGACAACATAGAAAAGAAAATGTTACAAGTAGTACATAATTGTAACTTTAAAACATCTCACAGCAATCTGAATTGAAGAGCAAGTGGAATCCTTATTTTACAGTAAAGAAAGAAGTAAATAATGGAGGCACCTGTAGTCCAGATTCAAATCCATTAATAGTAAGTTCCCAACTACGAATATTTGAGTGGCGAACTTTTACAAATACAAACAGACCTCGTGTTACAGTCATAGACACAAACATATCACAGAAGTGACTCACATGTTACAGAAGTAGTTCACATGTCTACCAGGTTCGGTCACACCTTTGCTTCTGTGTGCTTAGTGTACAGTACGTGTCTGGAATTTTTTTATGCTTTTCATTATATATTTGTGTCAAAAGTGTATAAGACACTTTGTGGACTTACGAAGGAATCCTATGAACTTGACCTCTTGCACAGCAGGGAAAGGTAGTACATACATTTGACTCAGTTTGCCAAAATACCAATGTCTTATGTGCCTTAGTATATTTGTTAAAACTAAGAAGATAATATCTATACATTACTAGTAACTAAATTACTGGTTTTTCCACTAATCTGTCTGCTCTAGGACCTAATAGAGGACACTACATTGCATACAGCATAACCATTATTTTTAATAATAATTTAAGTGGCAGCACTTTGTTCTGTTCTGTTCTGTTTTGTTAAGACAGGGTCTCATTATGTCAGCATCCCAGGCTGGCCTTGGACGCACATCATTCCTCTTGCCGCAGCTTCCCAAGCACTAGGGTTACAGGCATGGGCTGTCACACCTGGCTTATGGCAATGTTTGTAAACTATTTTTTACTTATATCTTTAATTAACAAACAATCATATTAAAGTATAGGGTAATCTGCCTTGTGAGTTCCCAGTTTTCCCCCACCTTGAACCCATGGTCTTACTCTATAAAAATCCTTGGAAAAGACAGAGTCCTTGGCAACCCTCTCGGGACCCCTTCTGTCTCTCTTCAGACAGCAGATTTCTTTCTCTCAATAAATATATTCTGCTCTCAAAAAAAAAAAAAGTATAGGGAATAATGTGACAGTCTGATATACACTCAGAGTAATTAACATTTCCATTTCCTTAAACCTTTGTCATTTCTTTGTATGGTGAATCTTCAAGCTCCTCACATTATAGTTAGAGACAAATGAGTTAAAGAAGTCACTCCCTTTCACCCATTTAATTTTAGCACCCTAGGGTCATTCTTCATTCCACTGTCCTGAGAGACAGAGCATCACAGAACAGAAACCCAGGTTATCCCATATCTTCTAGGTTACAGCAGGTTGGATCCCCTAGCCAGACCTTCAGTCATCTTAACCCTACTCCAACCTTACTAAAAGCTTATGAATATGTATGACCTCTCACACATCTCATTAAGATGAGAGTGAATTCTGGGATAAGCAAGTGTGTTGAGAATCTCTGGGAGATGACACAGCACACTGTCAGTCAATAACACCTGGAGATTCAGGCGAGGCACCTAGGTATTTCCTTTAAATTCCTTCTGGGGATGGGTGCTGGGTGCTGGGATCTATGTGCAGTACTTATGCTTTCCAGTCATGGCAGCACCACTTCTCTTCATGCCACAGCTTTGTTGACATGGATTTTCTCTAAGCACACCTTTCCATGATCCTCAATACACGTAGCTGCTTCCCATTTGTCATCTGGTATGCGCATGCAACGGATTGCTCATCATACATAAGAGCCTGGATCATACCTGCTAAATTCATCACATGATAATGTTCTGATTTAATGCTGTTTAAAATATGTAAAAGTTGTTGTGAACTATAGTTATCCTCTATGTTAAATAACCCCTAACAGTATTTTGGTGCCTGTTATCTGGCCAGTCTTTACTCCCTTCCTCACTACCATTTCTAGCCTCTATTCACTACTTCTATAAGATCAACTTGTCTAGCTTCCATGTATAAGCAAGAAGATGTGGTATTTTTTTAGGCACATGGACCAGGGCCACAATAAGTAATACTATTCTTAAATTTTACCAATAGATAGTAATCTTTAAAGTGCTAATAAGAAAAAATCAAGTATTCTCTATCAAAAGGTTGCTTACCTCTATCACTCGTATATCAGCTGTGTAACATGCCAAGACTTTGCACTTTCCACAGAGCAGTTTTTTATTTCCCTTATCAGGGACAAGTTTTGGTTTTGATTGACTATCTCTGATAAATTTTTCTTGATTCTGTATATGGTGAATCTACATGCCAAAAGAAAAGCTTCATAAGTAATTCAAGTAAAACCAGCATATGCATTGATAAATGCATGCATACACACATATATACATATATAATCATTCATATATAACTTTTATGACCATATGATATCTATTTGTATTGTTTGTAAATGTCTCATAGATAATTTTACTGATTCTCCTAATTCATTATTCAGTGCTTCCAATTAGTCTTAAATTGGACTCAGGACCTCATGCTTGCAGGCAGGCACTGTGCCACTGAGCTATATTCCCAGCCCTTCCAATTAAGTCTTTCAATACCTTCCTCAAAGATGTCCATAAAAAGACAGAAGGTGTTCATTAAACAGTCATATATGCTTTCTACAGTTGGCAAAACTTTAGAAATCCTTCACAAATAGATGCATAGTATGGACTATTTCAGGAATAATTATACCCCACTGCAGGCATAAATCAATTGAGTGGAACAGAAGGAAAAGAAGTCCCTACCATCTAAAATATTTTGTTTTTCTCTTTCAACCACAGAAAATACTGCTGAGTTCTTTAAATTTAATTATATATATAGTGTGATTGTTTTCTATATCAGAATTTAGGCATTGGCTAAGAACACTCAGGCTAAGAACCCTGGACATTATATATAAAATAAAAGACTTGAAGAGTAAAGAGAGGAAGGCAGACCAGCCAGGAAACTTGCAGTCCTGGGAATAAAATAGTGGTCACATCCTTGGATTTTCTTTCTCTTCACCTGGTATATCCTAGACTTAGACATGAAGAACTGGATGGCCTGAAATACCTATAGGTAAAGACAAAAAAGTTTCAACAAAAGCCTGATTTTTCTTACCAAAGGACCAGGAAAACACAGCATAGTGGACAGAAAACTTAAAGACAGTAACAGTAATGCTACACAGAAAAAAAGAAAAGAAACCTGCCCAACCTCTACCCACACTGGCAAACATCAAGTGGGAACCTGGTTTTCTACCTTTCTAGGCTGCAATGAGGTAACTCAATGTCTGGACACACAGGAAGCCAGGACTTGCAGCCAGGTTGACTAGTAGTGTAGTCCCCTTCATCCATGGTGCCAGTAAGACTATGTAGGGAGACATAACTCCTACCTCTACCCAGCAGTAGCCAGCAGAATGCTCCACCTGCTGTTATCTGTAGGAGGCTAAGTAGAAATCTAGATTCCTACCTCTATGTACATGCAGTGATGATGTGCTGAAAAAAAAACCTAGCTAACACAGAAGATTAAATAATATCTAGTCTTGTAATATAAAAAGTCTGGGTTTTTTTTTAAAAAATCAACACTCATAACAAGAAACATTAAGATCCCAAACTGAATGAAACAATGCAATCAATGGATGTCAGTACCAAAATGACCAAGATGTTTGAATGAAAATGATGTTAAAGCAGCCATAATAGCACTTCAATGAGCAATCAAATATTTTTAAAACATGGAAAAAATATAACTGGTCTCAATAACCAAAATAAAAAAGCTCAGTGGATTAGCTCAACAGAACAATGGAGGGGACAAGAAAAGAATCAAATAGAAATGATCCAACCTGAATGACAGGAAAAAAAACAGACTGAAAAAAAAAATTGATAGAACTTTAGGGCCTATAGGACTATTTAAAAAACAAATCAGTCTGGGCATAGTGGTACACATCTATAATCCAGGAGGCTGAGGCAAAAGGATTGCAAGTTCTAGTCTAGACTGGGAAATTTAGGACCTTGTCTCATGATAAAAAAATAAAAATCAGTGGGGATGTAGCTCAGTGGCAGAGCACTTTGCTAACATAGGTGAGAACCTAAGTCCAATCCTCAGGACTAGAAAGGAAAAAAAAAGTTCATATCACAGAAATCCTAAAAGTAGAGACACAGAAGAACTTTAAAAGTTTTCCAAAAAAAAATCATGGCTGAGCTACACATGGTGGTACATATCTATAAATCCAGCTATTCAGGAAGCTAAGCCACGAGGATTGCAAGCTTGAGACTAGTTTAGGCAATTTAGTGAGACCCTACATCAAAATATAAAGGGCTTGGGATGCAGCTCACTGCAAAGGGCCTTGGTTTAATATTTCTGATTTCATGCTTCTGTGTTACAAAAGAAATTATAGTATGATTAAGGTCACCATGGAGCAGATATGCCACTCAGATATGGGCCATGCCTACAAATAAACATTCTAGCACCTGTTCTGTGACCTGGGAGCTTTTCTCTGACAATAGAGATTTGAGAAAAGTCAAATTAACAGCAAATCTAGCTCAGTTTGGCCTTTAGATATAAAAACAGAACTTCATGTATTAGCCCTAAAATGTATTTTAATCCCATTAACACTTAAAATACTAATTTTAGCTAGTCATATAGCTAAATGGTAGACTGCTTATCTAACATGTGAAGCCGAGTTCAATCCCAGCACCACACACAGACAGACAGACAGACACACACACACACACACACACACACACACACACAGACTCAACAAATTTAAAATGTTCATTATAGGACAAAACTTTAAACATAAACTTTCTGTTATAATACAACATTCTAAACAATATGCTAAAGTATACCAACCATGCTCATGTTCCCTGTTCATTGTTTATGATCAGATCCTAAAAGAGTAACAGACAAAAACACTTACTCTTTTTTGAAATGTTGCTTCATCCCAAGTCTGAAGTCTTGAAATGGAGTCATTCATCATTTTTTCCTTGATTATGTTTATATCTTCTTTTTCAATTACATCAGCATTACTACTCAGAAGATAGCACTTGCTTCCTTTTGCTCTTCCTCTGCCTACCAGGAAATTAATATTTTTGGTGTTTTTGACTTAAACTTCTGATACAATAAAAGAATAGGTGAAAGAGATAGTCCTAAAATTTAATTATGGTCAATGACTCCTGCTTCTTTAGGGAAGTCAAACTGTTAAAAGAGTAGATCAAATGCAGGTATGTATCTGCAGGTAAAGGAGGAGCCCACCTAAGGCTACCTTTCTTGGAGTATCCAGAGTACATAATCCACATACTTGTGACTCATACTTGTGCCTTTATCGTGGATAAAGACAAAAATGAGAGACACACCAACCACACAAAATGGGAGCCATGTCAGAAGGGCATCAAAGCTTCTCACCTCTAGTTTGGATCATTCTGATGACATTGCCCACATACTCGTACAAGATAACCAGATTGCACTGAGCAATGTCAATGCCTTCATCAGCAACTGAGGTGGCAATCAGAATATTATCTCCATTTGCTCTGAATGTTTCCAATACACACTTCTGTGCTGGAAGGGTCATTCCTGTGTCAGAGTAAAGGGCATTATACAACTCAACAAAGAAGGAAACTTCCCCTTTGAAAATGTGGCTATTAATTATAGAATGCTTATTATAGGATAGGCACTGATAATGGCTTTATGTACATGATCTTCCAATAACCCTAGGCAGTAGAATCCTTTCCTGGGGCTGTTTTAGAGAAAATATTTAGAGTGATCTTTAACAGTTGGGACTCTGTCATAATACCACCCTGAGCTCCAATCTCAGTTCTTACACCTATTAGTAGTGTGTTTTCAGCCCTGTCGTTCCAAAACAAATATTGAAATATTGACCATTTCATAAAAATATCAACATCTAATAATAGTTCTTTTAAATGTGTATGGGGAGTTTACAGCTCATAGAACCTTTTCACAGCTACTCAGTGGAACTTCACAAAGCCTTATGAGGTCAATGAGGCAAGTGTTTTCACTCCCTTTTATAAATAAGGGTCTTCAGATTCTGGAGGTGAGGTAAACTGACAAGCTAGCAAGTGGAAGAATTGAGCCTCGAACTTAAGTCTAGGACCCAAACAGTGTACACTACTAGAGTATCTGCCCATCCTCCCCTATCCTAACATCCTGCCTTTTTAAGAATTGTTCCTTGCCACACTCTCAGGTGGCAAACTAAGGGTGGATAAGGGCATACAGTATTATGTTCTCTATCAAAGAACTGATGCTATTTCTATTCGCAAAACCCTGTTTCTTTCTGCCCCTGAGAATAAAGCTGAATTATAAATCCTGGCTTCTCCTGCACCTAAATGGGGCCCGTGGATTAAATCTTACTAATGATATGCAGGCAGAAATAATCCATGTTTCTTCAAAACCTGACCTTACAATATTCTTACTCCTTATAGTAGAGGATCACAAACTCCCTGAGATAACAGAGCCATAATAGGGAAGGAGCCAGAGTCCACAAATAAGAGGAGGTGCACAGAGCAAAGGCCCATACTCACTCATATAGTCTTGGACTCTAATGTCAGCAAGCAATCACTTTTATTGTGTTATGTTCTTGAGGTTTGTTGGAGCATCAGATTACTCTGAGTTAACTAAAGTCTGTTTGCTTGGCGAGAGCCACCGGGTTAAAACAAGCACTTAAACCATACTTAGTCTATCAGAGTCTCCCTCTTAGAATCTGGAATTGGGATTTTGAGACAGGTAGTAAATCTGGAAGGTATGGGGAATGCATAAATGATGAATCAGAGACAGCAGCCTATAAAAGGAAAAGAGTGAAACAGATGTGCAAAATTCAGACAACTCCCAATCTCAGTTATAATTGTCCACAAAGCCCAAGTACAATTCCTGATGGCAGGTTCTATGCAGATCTGACAATCCTAGCAGCTAGCTCGCCTTACTTGGATCAGGCCAAGTGGTTTCTGTTAACTGGAGAAAAAGACCTTGTATAAGATAGTCACCTACTACTTTCTAATACCGTATGATCTTGGAGACTAAATTTAAGTCATTCCAACATAGAGTGAAGTTAGGATGTAGTAATCTCCCAGTTCATTTGATTATGGCAGTACCCACAATGGTAACTCAAAGACACAGCTGCATTTAAGTATTAGTTGAATCACCTTATGATCTCCACTATTCACAGAGAAGACCTACCTTAGGCAAGAAGAGGAAGTTAACATTATATCCCTTTGCCTAGCTGGCAATGGGATCCCAGTTTTTAAAAAGACGCTTCCAAGTTTATAAATTAACCATTATTCAAAGTCATAAAAATTCAAGTGCAGTCAGTTTTCTTTTTAGAAAGTTTCTTAAAAATAAATGCCTGTATATTATTGATTTTACTTTGGAGTCTTCTTTAAAATTTGTTAAAGATGCAGATCCATATTTCTTTTTGTTAAAGATGCATACCTAGCGCTCATTTCTTTTAAACCCATGTACTCTCAGTAAAACCAAAATCAAACAAACAAACTAAATCAAACAAATAAACTGAATCAAATACCATGTAAAAAAGTCTATAAGTGACTAGTGGCTAATATTTAGCTTATATTGAGCACTCACCATGTTCTAGGCACTATTCTAAACTAGGAGTTGGCAAACTTTTTCCACTACTTACTAGTTAGGGGAAAACTTCAAGAGGAAGAAATAACAATCTTAAATATATATGCACTAAATTTGGGAGCGCCAAGCTATACAAAACAAATATTAACAGAAATGAAAAATCAAATAAGCAATAACACAATTATAACAGGAGACCTTAACACACCATTGACACAAAGGGACAGATCAACTAGACAGAAAATCAGCAAAGAAATAACAGGACTGAATCACACCTGTGAACAAATGGACTTAGCAGATGTATACAGAATGTTCCACCCAACAACATCAGAATATACATTCTTCTCAGCAGCACATGGAATGTTCTCTAAAATAGACCATATACTAGCCCACAGAACATGCTTAAGTAAATGCAAAAGAACTGAAATTATCCTATGCATATTATTGGATCATAGTGCCATAAAACTAGAAATTATTGACAAAAGAAACTACAAAAACCCCACAAAGAAATGAAAATTCAATAATACACTCTTGAGCAATCAGTGGGTCACAGAGGGAATTAAAGAAGAAATTAAATAATATTTGCAGGCAAACGAAAATACAAATACATCTTAAAAGAACCTGTGAGATACAATGAAAGCAGTCCTCAGAGTAAAATTCATTGCATTGAACTCCCACATCAGGAAAACAGAACAAACACAAATAAACAACTTGATGCTACACCTCAAAAATCTAGAAAAAGAAGAGCAAGTCAAGCCCAAAGCCAAAAGAAGGGAGGAAATTACAAAAGTCAGAGCAGAAATCAATGCAATAGAGACTAGAAAACAATACAAAGCATCAATGAATCAAAATGTTGGTTCTTTGAAAGAATAAATAAAATTGAAAGGCCTCTAGCCAACCTTATTTAAAAAAGGAAAGAAAAAACTCAAATTCATACAATAAGGAATTAAAACAGTGAAATCACTATAGACCCTGTGGAAATACAGAAGATCATCAGCACCTACTTTGAAAACCTCTGATCTCATAGGCTTGATAACACAGAAGAAATGGACAGATTCCTAGAAACATATGAATTACTAAAGCTGGGTCCAGAAGATGTAAAACTTCTGAGCAACCCAATTTCAATTAACAAAATTCAAAATGTAATTAAATCCCTACCAACAAAGAAAAGCCCAGGTCCAGATGGTTTCACTGCAGAATTCTACAAGAAATTCAAAGAAGACAATGCCAACACTCCTCAAACTCTTCAATGAAATTGAAAGGAAAACAATTCTCCCTAACTCATTCCTGGAAGCAAACATTACTCTAATATCAAAACCTGAGAAAGACCCAACTAAAAAAGAAAACTACAGGCCAATCTCCCTAATGAACATAGATGCAAAAATTCTCAATAAAATATTGGCAAACAGAATGCAGCAAATCATCAAGAAGATTATACACCATGACCAAGTGGGATTCAGCCCAGGCATGCAGGGATGGTTCAACACACACAAATCAATAAAAGTAATCCTCCATATCAATAGAGCCAAAAATAAGAACCACACGACCACATGATCATTTCTATAGATGCAGAAAAAGCTTTTGATAAGGTCCAACACTTACTCATGATAAAAACCTTACAGAAAATCGGAATAGATGGTCTTTACCTCAATATGATAAAAGCCATCTATGACAACCCAACAGCCAGGATCATATTAAATGGCCAAAAACTGAAAGCCTTTACCCTAAAATTAGGAACAAGACAAGGATGTCCATTATCACCATTCCTATTCAACATAGTGCTGGAAATTCTAGTCAGAGCAATTAGACCAGAGAGAGAAATGAAAGGAGTAAGGATAGGAAAAGAAGAAATTAAATTATCATTATTTGCAGATGACATACTACTCTACATAGAAGACCCAAAAAATCCATCGAAAGACTCCTACATATAATAAATAAATTCAGTAATGTAGCTGGATACAAAGTCAACACTCAAAAACCAATAGCAGCCCCATGCTGGAACTTGGAGCACTGGGAGAACAGGCAGCCAGCTTGCCTCCCTGGTAGGTGGCTGGGGCCTGACAAGCCACGGCCACTCCAGGGCAAAAACTATCAGTGTTTCCTGAGGTCTGCACCATGTTGGAACTTGGGGCACTGGTAGAACAGGCAGCCACCTTGCTGCCCTGATAAGAGGCTGTGGGCGTGCAGGTGCACAGGCTAAGAATCAAACATCTATCCATCATCCCCTCCCCATTAGCAAGTGGGAGCCACAAGTCTGAGTATCTTTTGGGAGAATGAAGGTATACAATGTGGCAAGTAAGAGGGATTTCCTTCTACCTTCTCTTTGAAGGCAACTATTTCTATCACTGTTTTGCCTTGTTTTGATTAATGGTACTGCTCTATTCAATATTCTGTTTTTATAAGTTTGGTATTTCCTTCCATTTTGCTCTACCTGATTGAAAGAATAGCTAATGTGAACAGAACAGGATGCATTATTGTGCCTATTGCTGTTGCCCTGGTGACCTGGTGTGAGGTTCTGTGCCAATTTCACTGCACTGTCTCGGATGGCTTTGTTCTGTCTTGTTCTGCAGTATTTTGCTACCTTCAAATTAAAAAAAAATAGATAACAAAGTAACAAAATACCTCCAAAAAACTCCCAACTCCACCAAAGCTGACCCATGGGCCATGGATGAAGAAAAACTCAAAAACAAAGCAACAGAATTATACAAGGTGATTAAAAAGTAAATAACAACAACTAAAAAGATCAGTAAGGTACTGAGCAAGCTGAAACAGGATATAACTAAACAGATAATGGACTTAAAAATCAAAAGGAGGGGAAAAAAAGTACTCTAAAGGATATAACTGCATTTATGTTTAAGTGTGTAGGAGTGATAACCATGTTGCTAAGTTTTTATTGGATCATTGAACAGAACTGTTTGCAGCCTCACTATTTGAATGTCCACTTTTATGCTTTAATTTTGTAACTTGAACAACTATGTCTAAGAAGACAATATGTAATTTATCAACTAGTGATTTCTTACTGTTTATTTTTTTCTGAAATTCTGTATTGTTTCTACCTTTTTTCTGTTTTCCTTCTTTTCTCTTTAAATAAAATTTTTAAAAAATGGCACTCCTATACACTAACAACAAAACCACTGAGAGAGAAATAACAGAAGCCACACCCTTTACAATACCATCCAACAAAATGAAATACTTAGGAATTAATCTAACAAAAGAAGCAAAAGATTTATTCAGGGAAAATTATAATACCCTGAAAAAACAAATTGAAGAGGACCTCAGAAAATGGAAAGACATCCCTTGTTCATGAATAGGAAGAACAAACATTGTGAAAATGGCCATTCTCCCAAAATTGTTATACAGATTTAATGCAATCCCAATCAAAACACCACTAGCATACCTCACAGATCTAGAGGAAGTCACTCCTAAAATCCGACTCGAAACAGAAGAGACCTAGAATAGCAAAGGCAATTCTAAGCAGCAAAGCCAAGGCAGGAGGCATCACAATCCCTGACTTGAAGTTATACTACAAAGCTACTGTAATAAAATCAGCATGGTACTGGAACAAAAACAGACTGAAGATCAATGGAATAGATTTGAAGATAGAGCTATAACTACAGACACACTCAGCCACCTTATCTTTGATAAAGGGGCCAAACATGTCCACTGAAAGAAAGATAGTCTCTTCAATAAATGGTGTTGGAAAAATTGGCTCTCCATATGCCAAAAACTAAAACTAGATCCATGCCTATCACCATGTACTAAACTAAAGTCTAAATTGGTAAAAGATCTAAATATAAAAAAACAAACACTGAATTTGTTGGAAGACAAAGTAGGTAGAAATTTTGAAGACATAGGGGTAGGAAGAGAATTCATGAACAAGAACCAAACTGAAGACAAAATACTTCACAGAATCAATAACTGGGATTGCATCCTATTAATAGACATTTAAATTAGAATTTCATATACCATTCATATATCATGAAATATAATTTGCTTTTTTGAACCACTTAAAATGGAAAAATTATTCATAACTAGTAGGTCATTCAAAAGTATGGAGTAAGCTGAATTTTGCTATGCATTCACATTAACTCTAGGAGCTAAATAATATTACTATTTTTCCATTTTACAGATGAAGAAAATGAAGCACAGAGATTAAATAACTTGTTTCTTCACAAAATAGGAAACCAAAAGATGGCAACAGAAATAGGAATTTGAGATGTTCAGATTTAACAAACTAAACTTTTGCTTATTTGTTTGCAGCTTTTTGTAAAGCCTCTCAGGGTTTGTTTTTGTTTTTTTAGTTTAATAAACGTAAGATTAACATGATGTGAAAGGAAGAGGAATAGGCCAGCAAAAGAATCAGGCAAAATTATTTTACTGCATCTATTCATGACCAAACATTTATTCAGCAATTGTAGATTATGGTTTGTCAGCTAAGAATATTATAGTTAATAAATCCACTTTTACCCCAGCTTCTATTTTGTGAAAGAGATGGACTGTATGCCATGGCAATGTGGAGGAGAGTTCACAGAAGATGGCTGTGTGGAAGACGCATAATGCTGACACAGAGTAAATCCAAAGTACGTGTTGGATGGAAAGGCGAGCAAAGAAGGAAGAAAAATGTTTTCTGAATGTCCATTTGTAGGCAAATAACAAAGTCTGAAATCTAGTTGGACTTATCAGTGGAGTAAGATTCCAGAGAACTCTGAAATCCAACCACACCAACATGGTATGGAACTTTATTTGGTAAGCCACATTTTCAGAAACTTGAATCTAGAATTTATACTCATGAAGTTTATGGATTCTATGTGGGGGAAGTACAAGTATGATGACCGAGGGCTAGGAGGGCAGGGAGGAGGCTGGTGATCACTAGAAAAAGAACTAAGTAAGAGCAGCATGAGGACCTGTCATTGCAGGTCATGGAACATTGCATGAAATATTCTTCCTAAGGGATGGGTAAGTGTGGATGAGGACTCCCAAATCTAAGGCATCTTTAATCATCCTAGCCAGATTTCAGAATAGTTTGTTTACACTTTTTAAACTGTAAAATATCTATACTATAGAGAAGAGTTGTGTATCTACAGTTTAATAAAGAATAACAATATAATAGAAATAGAGCATTTCTATTTCCAGTTAATCTTACATTACTAGGTAAGTATAATCTATCTAGCTGAGCTTTTTAAAGATTTTGGCTTTTCCTGAGCTCAGAGATTTCTAACAATTCACGCCTGTAGATTCCATCCTATTATTGATCTTTCCTTCCCGATTCCTTGCCCTATGGGCCTCAGTTTTCTTTGCTAGCCAAACTGTGTCAGTACATTTTAAGAAATCTCTGTGCACTCATGAATGTAGATACATGTATAAATACCATATTTAGGTACAATATCTTACTGATTTTATTTCTCTGGGTTAAACCCTGACTGACAGAAGCATTAAAAAAAGATTCTGAATATATTATATATTTATACATATTATACTAAATCTAATTAACTATATATAAGTACCTGTTTTGTTACTTGTTTTGCCACGTCCAGTTAATATGCCAGGCTTTAGAAAGTTAAGTGCAGAATTTTCTTCAATCCATTTTTTTAAAGCCTAAAAGTGAAAAGTAATTATCAGTTTGCCACTACTTGTAAATCCTTCATATTAATTCAATATTTAAATATATACAAAAAAAGAGCAGTGTTAATAAACAGATGGATTTTAGACTGACAAACCTTCTTGAACTTCAGACAATAATTAACCATGATGTATACTTTATGGCTCATTATGTTTAAATTTCAAGATATAGTGTAAGTAAAAAAAGCAAAGTTCATAGTAGTGGGTACACAGAATTAGTAAGTCTGTTCAACAAGACTTCAGGACACAAGATCTGCACATGCAAAATCAACTGTATTTCTATGTATCGGCAACAAACAAATGGAATTTGAAAAATTCTAAAGTATCATTCATAATAACATTGGAAAAATTTAAATGTAGGTAGAAGCTTAAGAAAATATAGAATCCCTATGCTGAAAATTATGCAACATTAACAAATGAAACTGAAGATATGGTAGGTAGCCTCTCAATGATCCTCACCTCCTGTATTCAAATCACCATACAATTCTCTCCCCTTGAGTATAAACTGAACTTAATAGCCTGCTTCTACTATAAACATGATGGAACATCAGTTTTGGGATGAAGTTATAAAATGTGTCTGGCTTCCAAATTACACAATCTTTCTCTCATCTCTCTTGAATCACTTAAGGTAAGGAAAGTTACCTGCATGCTGGGAGGCAGCCCTATGGGAAAGTTCACATCAGTGAACTTGGAAGCACATCTTATGAAGCCTCTCAATAGTCATGTTAAGGGAGCTTGGAAGTTGATCTTTTCCCGAACAATCCCTAAGATGACTGCAACCATGACCAACACTTTGATTGCAGCCGCATAAGAACCCTCAAACCAGAAAAGTCCAGTTTAGTTATTTCCAGATTCCTGATGCCTGGATATTATAATATAGTAAATGTTTGTTGTCTTCTGACACTAAGTTTTGGGATAATCTGTTACTCAGCAAGAGCTTAATAATACAGAAGCCCCAAATAAAAGAAGATACATACTACAGTAATGGACTAGAAAACTCAATATTGTTAAGATGTTATTTCTCCCCAAATTAGTCTATAGATTCAAAGCAAGCCCAAATAAAACTTAAGCAGATTTTTTCCACAGATGTGGATATCTGATTTGAAAATGTATACAGGAAGGCAAGGGAACATGGCTAAAACAATATAAGAAAAAAGGTAAAGACTTCACACCACCTCATTTCAAGATTTCTATCTAAAAAGAGAAAATAACATAGTATTAGAACAGAGTGCAAAATTCTGATTTCCCATCTCTGTTCCCTAACTATAAATTGTGTGACTATGGATCATGAACAATGGATGTAATATTACTAGTTTTTTCTCAAATAGTCAAACAAAAGACTTACTGTAAGTCACAGTAATCAAAATGGTATAGCTTGGGCTGAAGAACAGATGTATAGGTCAAAGGAACACAGTGAAAAATAACAGAAATAGATCCATGTAAATATGGTCAAATGATTTTCTTTTTAAAAAATTACTAAGGCAATTTCATTGAGAAAGGATAGTCTTGTCAATATAGATGCTGTAAGAATTAGATGTGGATATTAAAAAAAAACAGCACTTCAATCCATCCATCATACCAAAATTAATTCAAAATGAATTGTAGGCCTAAAAATTATGAAATTTCTAGGTCATAACACAGAAAAATCTTTATGACCTTAGGTAAGCAAAAGCTCTGAGATATAAAAACCACTGACAAAATACAGAAAAAATTTATAAACTACAGTTTATCAAAACTTACATCTTTCAATTTACAAGATACTGCTAAGATCACAGAAAACAAGCCATGGGATGTAAGAAAATGTTTATAAATCACAAGACTCACAAGACTTTTTAACAGAATAGAAAAAGAATATCCAATGGGGGAAAGGGGAAAGGAAGAAAGGGAAAAGGATAAAACATATGTATACAGAAGATACTTAAGATAGTTATACAGCTAGCTTCTTAGTCCCTTGAGAACAAAGTTCTGTGCAGTGAGACAAGATGCATGACTCACTCTTGACCAATACAAATTTTTTTAAGTTGTATTTTCATTTCAACTATCAAATACTAAACAGAATTTTTTTTTCCAAACTTTGCTGTTGAAGTAGTGGAAAGTTTGAGCTTGGAGCTGTTTGACAACCAAGATATCACTGTATGAGAAAACAAAGCAACAAAATGCCTCCAAAAACTCCCATCTCCTCCCAGCTGATTGATAGGACACTAATGAGGAGGAAATCAAATTTCAAACAGCTGAATTATAAAACTAGATAAATGGAAGACAAAAACAAAACAAAACACATCCCAGATCCATAAGGTGCTCAGTGAGCTCACAGATGATACAACTAAATAGAAAATGGACTTAACAAAATGATCAAGAAACTTAAATGATACCCTAAGAAAAAGCTAGTTGCGCTTAAAAATGATATAAAACGTGAATGAACAGTTCAGCAAAGAATTAGAAACCATGAAAAAGCACCAAACAAAAATCCAGAAATTAAAAATTCTGTTGAAAGTATGGTCAGTATAAGTGATCAACGAGAGGAGACAGTGTAAAAGATAGATCTCATACAGGTAACGATATAGTCATAGATACCATAAAATTAACAAAAGATATGGAAAATAGACCCAACTGCTGAAAGACAGAAGCAGTAATTTAAAAAAAAAAAAAAACCTACTAAGAAAAACTCAGGTCCAGATGCATTCGTTGCTGAATTCTACAAGAAGTTTAGAGGTCTAACACCAATACTCTTCAAATGCTTTTAATGAAATTGAAGGGGAAGGCGTACTCCCCAAGTCCTTCTGAACTTTGATTCCAAAACCAGACAAGGGCTTAGCTAAAAACAAACAAACAAACAAAACTATAGGCCAATCTCTTTAATAGATGTAGATATAAAGCTCCTCACAAGATACTAGCAAACAGTGCAACAAATCATTGCATTAAAAAGTTCATACATCAAGACTAAGTAGGCTTCATTCATGAGGAAGCAAGGAGGGCTCACAAATAAATGAATGTAATACATTACATAAACAGAAGCAGAGACAAAAAGCATGTGATCATCTCAATACATAGAAAAGGTCCTTAACAAAATCTAACATGTATTCATGATAAAAAGCCTGAAAATGGAGGAAGACCTTCTCTCAATCTGAATAAAGACATTAAGACAAAGATGTCCATTATCACCACTCCTGTTCAATATAGTACTCAACACTTTAGTCAGAGCAATCAAGTAAGAGAAATAAAAAACAGATATGGGAAAAGAAGAAATCAAACTATCTTTATTCACAGACATGACTCTTTACACAGAAGACCCAAAAAATTCCACCAAAAGACTCTTAGAGTTAATACACAAAGTCAACAAGATACAAGGTTACAAAGTCAACACACAGAAGTCAAAAGTATTTCACTATACCAATAATGAACCCAACAAGAAAGAAATTAAGAAAACAATATCGTTCTCAGTAGTTTTAAGAAAAATTAAGTATCAGAATTAACTTAACCAAAGAAGTGAAGGTCCTCTACAATAAAAACTACAGTATTCTAAAAAAGAAAAAATTGATAGAACCAATATTATTCTGGATAAGCAAAACTAATATTGTCAAAATGGCAATACTATCAAAATTAACACATAGATTTAATGTAATCTCACTCAAAATATCAACAGTAAACAACAAAAACCAACAGCATTCCATTCCCAGAACTAGAAAAAACAATATAGAATATAAGAGGCCCAGAATAACAAAAACAATTCTGGATAATAAGAACAAAACAAAGGGCATCATGTTTTTTGTTGTTTTGTTTTTGGTACTGGGGATCAATCTCATGACCTCACTCACATTCACCAAGCAGGCACTTATGCCAAATCCCCAGCCTTCAAAGGGCATCATTATCCAGTATTTCAAGCAGTATTACAAAGCTTCAGTGATAAAAACAGAATGGTACTGGCATAAAAATAGACAGGTGAATCACTGGAATATAATAAATAATGCAGAAACAACATCAGCACATTCAGCTATCTGATTTTTGCCAAAGGAGTCAAAAACATATGTTGGAAAAAGGACAGCCTTTTTACCAAATGGTGCTGGAAAAACTGGCCGTCCACATTCAGAAGATTGAATTTAGATCTATATTTCTCACAATGTACCAATTAAAACAAAAATGGATCAAAGAACATGTTAGAAGCAATCTGCTAGAAGATAAAACTCTTAAACATATAGGCATAGGCAAGGACTTCTTGAACAAAACCTCAATTACACAAGAGTCAACAAATAGGATTATATCAAATTAAAAGAGAATAAAGAGAAAACCGATAGAATATGAAAAAAATTACAACCTACTACTCCTCAGCTAAAGGAATAATATCTAGAATATATAAAGAACTCAAATAATTAGAACTCCAAAATAAACAGATCTAATCAAAAAACAGGCAACTGAAATACACAGATACTTCTCAGAAGTACGCATAACCAATAAATACATAAAAAGTTCAACATCTCTTGCCATTAGCAAATTAATACAACAATGCAATTCCACCTACTCCAGAAAGAATGGCCATCATCAATAAGTCAAATAATAACTAACGCAGGCAAGGCTGCAGGGAAGCAGGAACCCTCCTTTACTCTTGGTGGGAATATAAACTCATACAACCACTATGAATGTAAGTATGGAGAATCCTCAAAAAACTAAAAATAGAAATTCTATTCAACCTTCTAGATATCTTCCTGAAAGAAGTAAAAACATTATATTATAACGATATATGCATACTCATATTTATAGCAGCTCAACCCATAATAGCTAAATATGTCCCCTTCAATAGATGAATGGGCAAAGAAAATGTGGTATTTATATAAAATGTAATACTTCTCTAC
Source organism: Hydrochoerus hydrochaeris (assembly GCA_004027455.1). Taxonomy (NCBI): domain Eukaryota; kingdom Metazoa; phylum Chordata; class Mammalia; order Rodentia; family Hydrochaeridae; genus Hydrochoerus; species Hydrochoerus hydrochaeris. The sequence continues at coordinate 24,394 of PVLA01006143.1, read as the reverse complement.
TACAAATAAAGATAAATTTGAGTCATTTGTAAAAAAATGGATGTATCTTGAGAACATAATATTAACCGAAATAACTGCATGATTTCTCTTATGTGAGAAACTCAGAGCAAAATAAAAGACAGTAATAGGAAACAGAGAGATAAGTCCTTTGCAAATAGGAAGGGACCAAGAAATAGAAGGCAGGTAGAGGAAAGGGAGGGGAAAGGAAAGTAAAAAAACCTTAAGATGTGTATATAAAAATTTATACAAAAAATTTGACCAAAGTTTATAAAAGAATGAAGCACTTACTTTAAAAATATCAAGATTTACAATCTGAGGCAATTAAGACAGTGAGTTATCATTGTAACAATAAATAAATAGATAACTAAAACAGAATAGAGAACCCAGGAAAAGTCCCATGTGAGTAGGAATGCTTTGATTGCAAAGCAGTGAGGGAAGAAGAATCTTTGAAATAAATGGTACTGGGTCAAATTACTAGGTACAAGAAAAAAGCAGCTTACATCCACAAGCGCTCTGGTTTTCACAAAAAGAATGGTTCTTGTCTCTGGGTTTACGTGGTACTCCTCTTGTAAGATTAAGTGGAGGTCTCTGAGTTTAGGGTTCTCATTGCTGGGATCCATGGAAACCCTTTCTAGTTCTGGCAACTTTTCTGTAAATGAGGAACACTTTACAAATAACTAACAAATTCTAAAAATGTAGAACAAACACACTGTGATCCTTAATTAAAATAATCAATCTATCAATCTTTGACCAGAATTTCCTGAACCATAACTACCATTTTAAATTGGTACAATCTTTTAGGAATATATATTTGGCAATATATATCAAATATAAAACTGACATATTCTTTAATAACATAGATTTTATATCTAAGAATTTGAGATATGGTTATATTTATAAAACTATGAAAGAGACATCCAGGGATATTTACAAGTACTATGGTTTAGAATATAAAAGAAAAACAGAAAATGACCTAAATGCCTCACAAGTGGGAAATTTTATAAGTTATATATACTATATATATATTTTTTTTACTATAATATGATTGTTAAAATTAATAAAGGAGTAATATATATGCTTATATGGAAAGATCTTAAACATAATTTAAGTTAAAAAATCAAAGTACAAGACAGTGTGTCTAGTATCACACATAGTATTACCTCAGTTCACATACACTTCTGTTTTTCTGTTTGCAAACAATTCATTTCACAAAAGCATTCAGTAAGATTTTGCTCCCATTTGTAAACTCTGCATTAAGTGACAAACACAACACAGCCATCTTCCCCTCACAAACACAAACACAAACACAGTCATCTTCCCCAAAATCACAAAACAAGTTCATAAGCATATATACATGGTGTGTATGTGTGTGTGTGTGCATCAAGTGTGCTTGAGCCAGAATACACCAGACTAGTGATAAAGAACAACTATGAAATTTTTGAGTTATGTGAGCCTGTTTTAAATACAATCACTATTAAAACTTCAATTTTATAAATTTTCAACTCAATAACATATTACAAGCAGATGTAATAAATAGTTCATATTCATTTCCTAATCATTTTATTATTTTTTACTATTACCTATTCTCTTGAGTTATTTACATCTCATATTTGTATGGCAGAAATATAGAATCATGAGTTACTGTTCATCTTTTTGCAATAGTTCAATGGCACTATATTGGCTTGAAATTGATTATAATGGAAATATTTACACCAAGGAAATTGAGTAGATACTAAAAATAAGCTGTATCTATTGTTTGATGACAGTTTAGACTTACATGAAAAAATAATGCAGCTCACACTTAGCTGCATTAAATTTTAAATAGCAACCAAAAAGAGAGGAAATAGTCCTCAGGTATTTGAAACACTATCAGCCAATTTAGCAAAGAAAGTTGCCTGCCTCATTTACAAACAAATAAAACTCCAATATACATCTCTGTGTTTCACTTTTACCTTACTCTGACTTTAGTAAAAAAATATATACTGACATTCATATCAGAACTATGGTTGTTTGTTCATTGCAATTACTGATTGGCTATGGACACAAGTATTCTGCAAAATCACTAAAGCATTCTATGCAAGCCAGTTATATAGAATTTACAATAAATAATCCTGTATTTACTATTATTTGTAACTTGTATACTATAGGAATTATAAACATCCTGAAAAAATCAATAAAATTTATAATACACTTATGCATACATAAGCATACATTTTCCCCAGAGAATTAATTGTTTAAATGTTTACCAGTACACCACTAGTTACACATATGAATACTAAACACTTCAACACAGATCAAAACAATTATTAACATGATTCCTTTGAAGGAACTGAAGAGACAGAGGACAAAACTTACTTTTGATATCTTTCTGTATTTTTGGCAATAATATCAGAATAATAGACAATAGGTCATTTTGATTTACTCTTTATATCTTCTAAAACCCAAGACAACTGCCTGAGCATGACTCCAAAGGCTTCCTGTTCTGAAAACACCCCTCACCTTCAAACCTCCGAGTAAGATCTTGCTCAATTTCATCAAAAGCTGCTGCTCGGACATTGTTAAAGAAATCCTTCAGGTAATTCAAAGCATCTTTCATTTGTGCATCCTCGCTGATAATGAGGGTATCATTATATTTCTGTTTAAATGAAAACTGAGTTTCAGTATATTTTCAACATTCAACACATTAGCTGTACTTGATAAGTAATTACTTTAAAGAAAATATTCAAGTTTATTTCAATTGAGTTTTTTAAGATGAATAACCCCTATTGGTTCTACAATAAAACTTTTGAGCTCTATAGTACTCTTAAAAATCTCAATTAGCTAGAAACATTAATGAGAATCACTTTGGATTTTAGAATTTCAACTTGGAAATGAGAAAACTTCATGAAAAACATGATATAAAAAGCAGTAACAAAGCAGATGAACTTCTACCATAAGCCTGTGTGCTATTTAAGGCATTCAACTAAATTTCCAAAGTCATCACTAAATTGTAAATATATCCCTTAAAAGGATGGCATTGATAACCTACAGTGAAATTCAACTAAGACAAATACATGCTAATTGAATGCATTTTTAAGAATTTTCAATGGCATAAGAAGAATGGTTGGGCCAGGCAAGAGGGTGTCCAGGCCAGCCTGAATTACATGATGAGACGTTGTTTAAAAAAAAAAAAAAAAAAAAAGTCAGGAGTTTAGCTCACTGGCACAAGCACCTGCCTGGCAAGCATGAGATCATAAGTTCAATCCCCAGCACCAAAAACAAAATGAAACAAAACAAAAAAACAGTTACTAAAGTCCTGTTTAATCACACACCTTGGATATCTGAACATATAGTTTACCAAAAGTAAGAAAGCACAGGCTTCAAGAAATCATGGCAAGGCCCACTTAAAAGTTCATAATTGAGCTCTTGGTGACAGAATGAGAAGCTGTTATTTTTCTCTTAATGCCAGGAGATGCTATAACTAAAACATCTTTTCAAAATAAATAACATACCCGTAAATGTGAAGTATACAAATACATCGCTTTACAGATCCTGCTCTCTTCTTCTTTGTCTGGCATCTGAAACAACCTGCATGCTTTATGAACTGCAACGATCCATTGTTCATATTTCTGTGTTCCAAATGCTCTATCTTGAATTTGAAATAAGTAGCCTGGGGAAGAAAAACGCTTTTCATTGTGCCATATGGTCAATCATTTAAGGCTCTAACATGCCTTATGTTTGTCTTGGATATCACTGTACAAATGCATCTTCTAAGAAAAGCCTCAGCTGCTTGGTTGAAAACTGGGTATTTTCTGAGATCCAGACTGTATAGATGAGAGAGACATAGGTGAGCCAGAAACAAGTTGTTAGGCAGAGGGGTTGCAACTGACATCAAACTCCCAAGAGTACAAATAAATGTGTTGCAGTCACTGGGAAGTTTCCTTTTCTTCCATCAAGAGAGAGGGCTCCATCTGACCTCAGCTTTCTGTATTTTCACTCTTGTCTTCATATCCTCCAACATCCTCCCCCTGGGAAATTCAAGAGCTGCACTGGATGCAGCATTTTAGCACCTGAACAGGGACTTGGGGCACAAAGTAACTCATCAGATAGCAGGTGAGAGGACACCTCCAAGTGCATGCATCAACAAAACAGGCTCATAAAAAGCATAGGAGAGAGGTATATTGATATTATCAGTATTGATTTTATCAGGTATAAAACATGGGGCAAACAATTCTCAAGAACAACAGATGTATATGAAAATGCTTGTTGTAGTACTAATCCCCATATTTATCTTTTTGTTGTGGACCTGGATCAGTGGGTGCTTGGATGATCATATGCCTACTGAGACGACCACAGAGGATTTGGCATGGAGCAATATCCTAAAACTAAGTCCTGAGGGCTGGGGATTTAGCTCAGTGGCATAAGTGCCTGCCTTGCAAGTGCGCAGCTGTGAGTTCGATCCCTGGTACAAAAAAAAAAAAAAAAAAACTATGTCCCGAGCAGAAAAAGCATAGTGGAGCAACAGCTTCCCCAATAAGAGTTTAGCAAAGCCCTCTAGCTTTGCTAAATAATAAGAGCAACAGCTTCCCCAATAAGAATTTAGCAAAGCCCTCTAGCTTCCCCAATAAGAGTTTAGCAAAGCCCTCTAGCTTTGCTAAATAATAAGAGCAACAGCTTCCCCAATAAGAGTTTAGCAAAGCCCTCTAGCTTTGCTCAATCAGATTTTTAAAAAAGGAGCTGGTGGGAGGAGACCTTTCCCACTAGAGGAATGTTTTGCTGTAATTTCCATTTCACAGTCGCTCAAAGTAAAACCAATAGCCTTAACTACACCACAAGTGGCTATTTTCACTTTCTCAGTTCAGAATGACTTTGCTACATCACAGGCTTAGACTTCCACCCTTCATAGAACAGAGTCATCCTCTCTCTCCCTTGCAAGTGGTGTTAAAAGAAACCAGGGAGACAAGAGAATCCCTGAAGAGTTTTCAACATGTCTACTCTAGTGCTGAACTCCAAAATCCCAATAATCTGGGACAAGTTACACACTTCATGAAACTGTATTCTTTAAGACCTTAAAAAACAAAACAAAACAAAACACTGCTACCTGTGGCCCCACAACTCCTTTTACCTTGGGTTTTATAGAGCTCATAGGACAAGAGGTTGTGGCCCTGTATGACTGGCGAGGAATAGCGGGCACATGTTTAAGTCAGGGGGATTATTTATTGTGGAAGGGAAATTTTTTGACTTGTGCATGGATCAAGCTACTCACAATGCTGCTCACACCACAGCCACTGCAAAAGACATGTTAACTAGAGAAGGTGCCATAGGAATGAAGTCACTCAAACCTTTTGGAGTTCATAGTCTGCCACAGATTGCTTCACATGCTGAACATGGAACTACAGCACTTAATGTTTGTCCTGCTAGATTTTGGACTTCTTTTGGTCCCAATCCTTTGTGTTCCCCTATGTGTAAGTTTTGGAATGAAAATGTTTATTTGTGCCATTGAATGTTAGAAGCGTTTAACTTTTCACTTGTATAGGAGCTTGCAGCTAAGAGTTTGCCTTACATGGAGGAGTCTTGGGACTCGGACAGCAATGGTGAAACTGTTAGGACTTTGGCAACTCTTGAAGATGAACTAAATGCATTTTTCGTAAAGGGATGTGCATGAGTCTTTGGACAATAGAAGGAACTCAGTCCAGTACTTACATGAGGTTGAGGGTGTACTTTTGTTTTTCCAGAGAACACTGAATGGTCTATCTGGGTACCAGAGCATGTTGTCTGGTTGTATTATGGACCCAGACCTGGATAGTTGTTTCTACCTTTCAAGAAGCTGTTGTTCAGTCCTGTGGCAGTGATGCTTTGGAGACCACACCACAGCCAAAAAACAATAATAGGGTTAGACTCACCCTGGGGCCAATTAAAGAAATTGCCCCAGGATGCCTGAGAGATGGTAACCAAAAGTGGGAATCAAAGGTCTGAGTAGGTGATAGAATGCATGGAGATAACAGAGCTGAAAGCTACATAAAAGAAAGGGACATGAACATTCCAGTATTTGTTTTGTTTTGTTTTGTTGGTACCAGGGATTGAACTCATGACTTCACGCTTGCCAGGCAGGTGCTTACACCACTGAGCTAAATCCCTGGCGTTACCAGTATTCTTAAGACAAAATTCTGAAAGAAAAAAAAAATTCTAACTAGCTGTTTATAATTACAAACTTCTAAAACTGTTAAAGAAAGGTGGAGGTTTAGCTCAGTGGTGTAAGTGCCTGCTTGGCAAACGTGAAGTCGTAAGTTTGATCCCCAGCACCACAAAAAAAAAAAAAAAAAAAATCTAAAATTGTTAAAGAATTATTACAATTCAATTTGGCCAAAAACATACTTGAATGCACTCTGATATTGTAAGCAGATTGTCTGTGTATTTGTTTGTCTGTCCTATTTGAACAGCTGTTTTTTATTTGAGCTCAACAATTTTTTTCTCTTTTCTTTTGCATTTTTGAATCATTTGTTCATAATTAAATTTGGCTTATATATTTAAGAAGCATGTGACCAGCTGGTCAAAATGATATCAAAATTGGTTTTCTCATAGGTCATCAGAAGTTTTTAAAGCAACCGAATGTGGACCCTTTGAGTTTGGGAGATTATTGGTCAGAGCTCCCTTTGGTGAATAAAAGAGCAGTTGCCTGGGAAAAATCATATCCCAGCCTTTCTTCATTAATGAGAGGCCCCAATGATCTCGATCTCCATAGCCTTATGGGAGATACCCCAATAAATGTTATTAAAAATACATTACTGTGATATGTTTACACTGGTCATTATCAAAAGATTTAAGTTTTCTAAAAATGAGGTTTTCTGATTTAAAGATACTCTGGTATAAAACTAGATTAAAAAACAAAAGTTTTTATATGGCTATGATAATTGATTTTTATTAATCTTGTTGTATTAAATGTATTAATGCCTTCAGATGCCCAAGTCTTCCAAAAATATAAAACAGGGATTGTTTATTTTAACGGACTTTTCTTTCAGATTCAGACATATGTCTTTAATAAAACTCATGTGATATATATGCTATGTATGTGCCACTATACTTGGAGATGTCTAGACATTAAATTGTCTAAACAATGCCACAAATTTCTTCAATGACATACCATAAAAGGTCAACAAATTATGTAAAGATTCTTATGTACTAGATAAAGATGATTCACTAAAAAGGCTATTTTATGTCAAAATGCAAATTCAGATATGTTACAAAAATGTTATCATAGTTGTTATGCTACAATATTATGCATGGCTTTTGACTTTAAATTTTCTTTGTAAAACTTATAACTACTGTCTGTTAACATTCTACAGATTCAACTACTAGAACATCCATGGTTGGCAGGAAATAATGACTCTACATTGCATTTCAAGGTGCTTGCTATTCAGATAAAATTGTAATATTAAGCTTACTGCTCCAGTTACAATGTAATGTCATTAACCTTCTCTTCTGGATATTCAACAACTGAAGTTTAGAGACCAAAAACTAGAAAGACAGATGGGCTAGAAGGACAGTGAATATTTTTGTCCTGGCCCTGCAAGGTCAACAAGGACCCAGGACATAAGAGGACCTTTGCTTTGACATCCTACCACTTGATAACCCCTCAATCTTTTCACCAAGGAAATTGTTGGCCCACAGAGGAAGGAGATCAATGGCTTCTAAATAACCTATGATCAAGAAAGTCCACAACTGGGTATGATCTGAACTCAAACAAAGCAAAAAAGGCCCCAATGAACAATATATGGCTATTCTCAAGAGGATAGGATAAAAAATATGAGATTTGTCTAAGAATTACAGCAGAACTCACCAAGTTCTTCAGAGATACTCTTTGCCAGATACTCTGTCTCCTTCATCAGCTCACATAAAATCAGTTTAAATCTGTTGGTAGTCCGTGGTTCTACTTTCCTGGAAACTAGAACCATCAAAGGAAAATGAGTTTGTTTTGGGAAGGAAAGATCATTGCTCAATGTAGATACCTCTAAACTCTGCCTTTGTTACTTCCTCTGGAAAATCAGAAGTCCCAGGCTCACTGGCAGGTGGTCCAAACAATACAACAAATGCTGTAAACTTGGCGGCCATTCCCAACTGATTACTACACTGCTAACAACATTTGTCTTTCATGGCCTAGTTCTAACTCAGCTTCTAATTCTGGTTTTCCTGTTATCTCTACTCTGACAAGTCAAACAGCCCTCTTGTTCATGTAACTACCACACTCCAAGCCTATTTCTATGTTTTCCTATTCTCTCTCCCCACTTAATCTCCAATTGATCTTTTATTCATTATTAATCCTGTCATTGATTATTGTATTATTTCATCAAAAACTCACTAATTGTCTATCATATGCCATGCTCTAGCAACAGAAAATTGAAAAGAACATACTCCATGTTCCAGAGAGCTGCATTCTTATAGGAGAGAAAAGGAGGTAGCCAAACAATAACATCAGAGTTCTATAATGTAAATACTGTACATGCAAGGTGTCATGGAGCACAGGAATATCTCATCTTCCAAGGAGGAATTAGTAGCATAAAGATGAGAAAAAGAAAGGAAAAAGCAAGAGTAGTCATGTATCAAGAGCAGCATGGGAAAATGATCAGAAAGAGGAAGCACATGATACGCCTGAGGAACTCAGAGGAAGGCAACATTGTTAGGGTTACCTGATTTGTGAGGAGATGAAGCTCAGAAGGCTGGAGGGAGCAGATCACAAAATTCATGTGTGATTCCAAAAAGACTGGTTACCTTTGCTGAACTCCTCACAGATAACTCCTCAAAAGGGACTTGTGCTCCCTTCCCCCATTTAGTGTGTAATTATAGTCACATGCTACTCAGACAGGATAAAATCATATATTCCTTGGTCTCTTGCAAGACTAGTATAATAATAAAGTCAATAAATACTTGCTAAATAATTGTATTTTAAAAATCATTTTCTAATCTTTTGAGGCTAGATACAATGAAATCAGATAATTTCAACTATAATTATCTAATACATAGTCAAACAATGATGATCACACAGTGTTCACCTCAGCCCTGAAGCATAGGCTCAGCCTTTGGCCATCCACATGCTTAGATTTTCTCATCACCTCTTTTATCTTGCTAGTACCTTTATAAAGGTCATGTGAAACAGAAGTGTAGGAATGGTTGCTCCTTATATACCTGTTCATGCATTAGCAGAAAAAGAGTTTATTTAAGGAAAAAGACTAGCAATGTGACTATTTCCTAAGTTTGGGTTTAAATATTTTCTACTAAACAGATAAAGGGTCAAAGATCAGTGTTTATCAAAAGGGTGCTGAACTTGGTAGGGTTAGCAGAGAGTAACAAAGTTCCAAAGGTTTGTCACTGGGTACCCACTTACTTTTCTGGGGCTTATAAACAACTTGCTCCAGTTCCTCTAAGTTTTCTTTAACTGTTGCTATCACTGATGCATCAAGAGAAGCACACAGTTTACAGATGTAGGCCATGGCTTCCTCTATATTTTTGGCATCTCCAACACCAACTGATGCTGTCAGCCCAATGACCTAAAAGCGTATTCTGATATTAATTTTTTTCTAATATTCTCTGTGGCATTGCAAAAGAAAGGTTCCATTAGGCAAAGCACTGAATAAATGCAAGAGTCATAATTCATCAACCTAATACCAATCAGCACAGAAACTGTGACAGGAGCCCGTCAAGGCAGGGCTTCACTTTTCTATACCATTGTGTTCACTATAACGTAGAAAACATCATACTGAAAAGGAAAAGGATTGAAATCAGACATATCCATTCCAATCTCAGTCAGTTCACACTGGTTGAATGTCCTTGGAAAAGTACCTTCAACTTTCTGTTAATGTGGGGAACAGCATCTATTTAAAATGGTAGTAGTGTAGAATCATTAAGGTAATTCCCACTAACAGCCACTCAATAATTACTGAATAATCGATTCAACAACAAGGAATCCACTTAACATCAAAGTTATTCTAAGTGAACAAGTTATAAGAAACGTGACTACAATACAAAAGAATATTTTTGCCTGTGAGCACTGTACAAAATTTAATTTGCACTTCCTAAATGGGTCATTATTAAGGCTGCAGAACTTTATACCTATGTGCATACACACATACCATAAATTTATGGTTCATAATCTTACACGCACCAGGCATTCTTTAGTATTCCCTTTCAGTTCTCTCTCCAATTTGAGTTCTTCCTCTGATTTTAAAACTTTTCTACCCTCTATCCCTTCTCTCATCATTATGTTGGAATTCTCAACAAATCTTATCTCTACAACATGCCATAATGATAAACTGTGATATAGCTTTTGTGTATCTGGCTCTCCATGAAAATTTAGCTTTTTGAGGGCTAGGACTGTGTCTTTTTTCTGTTTGTACCACGTAAGGCACACATCTGCAGAACAACCAACAATGGGTCAAGAATATTTTTAAAAAATTTTTATATGTATAGAGCATGTATGAACTTTTTTCTTTGTCATTATTCCTTAAACAATACAGTATAACAATTATATTTACACAGCATTTACAATATATTAAGTATTATAAGTTATCTAAAGATTATATAAAGTATATAGGTGAATGTACAGGTTATATACAAATACAATGACATTTTATAGAGGAAACTTGAGTATCCTGCTATCTACAGGTATCAATGCACAATCATTTGTTAAGTGAATAAATGATGAATGAATGAAAACTGATCAACAAGCTATAATAATATGGACTGATTAACTGAGAAGGACAATCTTAAATGTGGCCACAAGAGTAAGAATATATGATTCAGGAAGATAATAGGTCTTCTGAGTAATCTGTTTGACTATGTAGATACCTGAGGCAATGGATCTGAAGATTCTCCAAGTTTCTGATCTAGATAATTGAACATGATCATATTGTATGGGTGGTGTTTACTCGTGTTGTGACATTCATCAAATATCATCAAGGTAAAGACAGACAGTGATGGAATGGTTCCATTTTTAAGATTGTTCACAAGAATCTGTGGTGTTAACACAATGATGTCGTTGTTCTCAATAGTCTGTGCTACTGGGACTTTCTCAGCTGTTGCTCCAGAAATGCCTGTAACGCTGTACCTGGGAAACAAAAGAAATTCCCTATTACCCACCATGATGTAGATGAGAAGACACAAAAATAAAACATTAGATCAGAATAGCAATTGATGAAGTTCTTTCTAAGGGATACATGTAGAGACCAGCTAAGTCCTTAGCACAAAACCTGACATACAGCAAGTGACTAACAAATGCAAGCTAGTTATAATTCACAGCAATATAAATATGTAAGATTGATTTAGGATATAAATTATTTTTTAGTAATAGGAGAAGGTGAGGGAGATGAAAATCCCCTTGGAATAATTTACAAAAGCTACTATGATTTCCAATTAGTTAACTTCATTTCAAAACTATTTCTAATCACAAGGAATAATTTCTTTATACTTGCACGTTTCACCTGTGGATGTCTATAACTTCATTCTCATTGTGTTTCCAAATCTGTGCTGGCATCGAAAGAGCAAAACATTACACTGGTATGTTTTTCTACTAGTTGTATTTTTTAAAGCATTGGTTTCCCCACACAAAAGAGCATTTTCTCATAGTATGATGAAAATTGAAATCCTATGTAGATTCAGTAGTAAACAGACAAGTTTTAATTTTTATTTCTACTTAGAGAGTTACATTTTCTATACACGTTTCCAAATAAATCCTTCTTGTTGTTGTTGTTGTTGTTGTTGTTGTTGTTGTTGGAGGGAGGTTTTTTGAGACAGGGTCTCACTATGTAGCTCGGGCTGCCTTGAACTCACTGCGCAGTCCAGGCCAGTCCAAACTTGTGGCAATCCTGCTGCTTCAGCCTCCTGAGTTCTGGGATTATAGACATGAGCCAACATGCCCAGGTCAAATAAGGATTTTCATTTTTATTTTTCCAGTATAAAAAAGTTGCCTTGATGGAATATTATAATGCAATACTAATTGCTTGTCATGTAGTTAAATATCAGTATTCAAATGTACTCACTAGCTGCTATCTTGTAGACATGAACAAATGTTTACCATGCATATATTTTTTGCTTTGTTACATCATACGCTGCAACTAATAAGCCAAGGAGTAATATACATTAGGTGTGCATACTGTTTATAAACCACAAACTAAGAATGATAAATTATCAATATAGTTTAGTATTTGCTAACTACACTATACTGTTTTGTTAAGTATATGTTGGAAAGTCATAGGAATTATAAATTCAATGAGCAAAGTTTAAAACCGTATGTTTCATGATAATGAGCCCTTAATATGGACAATACACTAATCTGTATTTTCTACAAAGAGAATTACAAGAGTTTTCTTTTTCTTTTTTTTTCTTTTTTTTGGGGGGGGTACCAGGGATTGAACTCATGACCACATGCTTGCAAGGCAGGCGCTTATGCCACTGAGCTAAATCCCTGGACCCAAGAGTTTTATTTTTCTAACATTAAAACTTAATAAAGACTTCTTCCCAATAAAAAATAAATAAAGCTCCACATGGTGGTGAATGCCTATAATCCAAGCACTTGGGAGGCTGAGGCAGGAGAATCACCATGAGTTGGAGGCCAGCCTGAGCTATATGGTTAAGTACAGACCATAGTACATAATGAGACCCTATCTCAAAAAACCCAAATAAATAAACAAACAAACAAACAAACAAACAACTTTTTAAAGACAACTTTTCAAGTCACTGAGAAAAGAGTACTCAAAAGAGAAGTATCATATACATTTAAAATCCATTTAAGCAATAACTTAGTCCATTAAGTCATTTACTTACCCTATAAGATCAAATCAAGAGGGTTTAGAATTTCTTGTATTTTTTTAAATTTTTTTTATTTAGAGAAAAAAATGAAACAGAAAGAGGATAGAAATAATACAAAATTTCAAAAAAAAAAACAGTAAGAAATCACTAGTTGACAATTACATATTTTCCTCCAAGCAGTAGTTGTTCAAGTTACAAAAGTAAAGCATACAAAGCAGACATTTAAACAGTGAGATTGCAATCAGCTCTGTTCATCTATCCAACAAAAACTTAGTATTATGGTCATCAATCCTACATACTCAAACATACATGCAGTTATATCCTAGAATTTCTTGTATTTCTAACAAAAAAGATTTGAATTCATAAAGGAACTGTATCTAGATAATATCAAAAGTTGGATTTGTTATGAAATTTTTAAAATTAGAGCTTTTAAAAAACAAAACAGAAAATACATTAGTTACATGAAGCTAGGGGGAAAAAGTCGAAGTAACTATTTCACCTACCCAAGTCTTTCAAAATATCTTGAGAACACAGTCTTCTGCTGTTCATATACAGGGACATGGTTAGCAAAAAAGACAACTTTCCCTTTTCGTCCTTGTGGAAACTTGTGAAGATGATGTTCACATATAAGAAGGGAAACAAAGGTTTTTCCGCAACCTTTTAATATATAAAGAAAAAGAAAACATACAACTAATATTATTTTAGTATTTCTGTAGAAACATTTATTTTAGCTCTTCTAACACCATCAGGTTGACAAATAAATTGATCATTTAGCTGGATTAACAACTACAGAATTTAAACTATTAGCAAAATATCACTTCTCAAGTAAGATATACTCATATAGCTAAGACCAAAAGCAAGCTAAGAGTGCTTTTCTTTGAGTGTTCATGTCAATATGTTGAGACTACATTTACAAGATAGTTTTCTCAAATATAAATGAGGGCCGGGGATTTAGCTTAGTGGCATAAGCAACTGCCTGGTAAGTGTGCAGTCATGAGTTCAATCCCAGGTAGCACACACACACACACACACACACACACACACACACAAATAAACCATAAATGAAACAGGAAAAAATCTGAAACTTTTGTTCAATGGAAAAAAACAAGAAAGAAACTGCATAGTAATGGCAATTGGCTTACCAGTAGGAGCACATATTATTGTGTTTTTGCCTTCCTTAGCAGGAAAAGCAAGCTCTAATTGGTACTTTCTTGGTTTCAATGGGTTGCACAAATTAGTATGAGACACTTCTATAAGACAAAAGAAACAGAATTACCAAATAGTTACTACTCTGAGGAATCTTTGTAATAGCTATCGTCTAATGAATGTGAATTCTGGTTTCAGTCAAAAGGGCCTTATTTGAGGTTTAAAATCTTGTCTCTTATTAATCATTTCAGCTTCTTCTCTGATATGAAGAACAGAATTCTCACTCAATGAAAAAGTGTTAATGACAAGAAGAGGGGAAAAACAGTGGATTCTTTCTTAATCATATATGCCTAATAAAGTTAAGCCAAAATGGTCTAATTTAGGGCAAAAGAGATGATCACCATGTATAGAGAATATTGTTTGGAACAAAACATCCTTCTAAGACTGAAGAAGAAAATCATAGTAATGTGGGATTCTCAAAGCAATTTCTTACTGAGTTGTAACCATGCTTTGCAAATCATCAGGCTCTCAAATAATTATTTTCTCTCAATATAACCAGAAGTTTAAAAAAAATACTTAGAATCTTTATCTCACCAACAAGTATATATATAAAATGTTAAGGGTAGGAAAAACTTTGGAAATCATTTAGTAAGTTGAACCAATTCACTTTAAAGAGAAATCTTTTAAAAGGTTAAGACAATAAATTTCACTTCAGACTTAACAAAAATCTTTACATGGTAGAAATAAAGCAATAAGGCCGGGAATTTAGCTCAGCAGCATAAGCACTTGCATGGCAAGCGTGAGGTCATGAGTTCGATCCCAAACCAAAAAAAAAAAAGAAAAAGAAATAAAGCAACATATTCATTGATATTATTCTAGAATGACAAAAAAAAATTGCATTTGTTTCACTGCACTCAGTTGCAGTGAAACAACTATAAATTTTCTTTTAATAATATTATCCTAAAAACCCTGTTTTTTCCTAACTATTCATTATTAATCTTAATTTCCTTTTTATAAATATGTCATGTTATGCAATTATCTGAACTCTTCATGAAACAGTCATGAAAATATGAATGCTTCAAGAAACATATGGGGGCCTCACAGGGTCACAGTTAACTTTTAAACTGCCTTGTAAAAATGAAAAGAAGGAGCTCATCAGAGGACACAAGTGCTCCATACATAGTTTTGCAAACAGCAGAAACTACATGTCAGCAATGAACATTTGTACAGTACACACACCTCATCAACTGGCAAAGCAACCCTGGAATTTAGAAGAAAACTGTGCAAGTGGCTCACAAATATAAGTATGTTTTTAGAAACAAAGCTGTTTTTGGATTTCATAGACATTAAGGTTCTAGGAGGATTCTGAATTTCCAATGCAGACATGTCCACATTTGCTTAGTGAAAAAATCAGACTTAAGAAAAGATAGAAGTAGAAGCAATAGCCATGAAATGAGAAACTGATATTTCTAAAGTATCTATTTAACTAAATTCTCTTTTCTTTATAAATTTTCCTTAAAAAGCCTTTCCATAAGGCTGTAACTTTGAGGCACTGCAAAAATTATGCCCACACAAAGCACATGAAGAACATCATTACAGAAAAGAATGCCAGGTACCTGAAGGTGGACAGGGGTTCTGACTAAGATTTTGGTCTTCTGCATCTTCCTGGTAGAAAATCTGTATGTCAGAATGTTCCATTCTATCATCCTCAAGTTCTTCACTTTCTACATCTTTTATACCTTTATAGGATTAAAAAAACTTAGAATATTAATGCATCCTGATTATAACTTTCATTGTGAAAGCCTCACAAAGCTGTAACACCAAAATTTTAAAATTCTATAAAGATTTCTCACAATCACACCCTTCACTTCTTAAAACAATTAAAAGAATCATTTGAAGTCTTAATTTGGTATTTGAATTCCAATGTCATTTAGAACTGTATTACTTAAAGTGTGAAATACTGGAACCAGTAACTTTAGGAACTTGTTCAAAATATGAATCTTGAGATCCTATGAATCAGATATTTTTATCAGATATATTTTAACAAGATTTCTAAGGGACTCCTATTTACACTAAAGAAAAGACCTTGACCAGACAGACATTTGTATCTTCTACCTCTGATACCCAAGGAAATGAATCCAGGGCACTCTCTTGCACATGCTAGGCAACTGCTCTATCAATGAGCTGCATCCTCACTTGTGTGTTTGTGTGTGTTCATGTGTGCATGTGTGTGCGTGTGTGTGTGTGTGTGTGCGCGCACCTGTGTTGACAGACAAGGTCTTGCTACATCACTGAGGCTGGGCTTGAATTTGTGGTCCTCTTGACTCAGCCTCCCAAGTAGCTGGAATTACAGGCATGTACTACTGCACCAGCCTAAAGAAACATCTAAAGCAGCCTAGGTAAAGCTAATGCTAAGATAGATGTTTATCAGACACAGCCTTTAAAATAAGGCTCTGAAATGGTTTCAAGAAGCCAAATAAGGGCTCAGATACTAAGCAAAGTCTTCTTTCACCCTTGCTTTCTTCAGTTCCAAATAGCTTCCAGGCAAGAGAACCAGGCAATATGTATCATGATTCTACCCTGAAAAGCAGGTCTTGGAGTTTCAACCTTAAATGCTAGAATTCTGAAACTATTTCTCTGATGACCTAAACTCAGACTGGAAGCTTAGAACTGAGCCTTTCCTAAGTCTTGGGAGTCATATGGGCTAATTATGGATAACAACAGTCTATCCTGACCCACTTTTAGAAGTTATATACAACCAAAATAATTCCACAGTCAAGCAGCTACCTCCCTACCAAAACTTAACTTCATGTGGGTCTCTCACTAGAGATTTACCTGTATGAGTCTGAAGGAAAAAGTGCTTTTGACGTTAAGTAAAAATGGGTAGAATGAGGGAGGCCCCGCGTAGAACCGTGAGGGAAATATAGCACATTTCTAAACTTTTTCCCTCTCCCCTTGAGAACTCTTCTAGGAATACCCTACCTTCATCTATAATCCACAGCTCATTGAAGATGTTCCCGTTCTTCTCCAAAGCAAGTTTCAAAGTCTTGGGCCAACTCCCTTTGTCTGACCTGAGAAGGCATTCAGCCATTTTCTCTGCACCTGCCATAGGCCCCTTAGTGTTGCAAACCTGTTCACAGCAAATGCAGATTCTGATCAATTACATCATCATTTCCTTCTATGAGTTTTCACTGTAGAAATATCAGCTCAAATACTATTTGATTTGAAAAATCATTGTAAATTATGGTTCAGTGGGTATTAGTTATCATTTTTGTTTCATTTAACACTGTCTTGTCTCTTTCTCTTTTTGTGACACTAAAGATTGAACCCAGGGCCTTTGTACTGAGCCCTCCCCCAACCCTTTATTTTTTGACAGGGTGTCTCTCACTGTGTTGCCCAAGCAGGGCTCTTTCCTCCATCTTTGTTCTTCATGCATGATAACTTTACTTTGAGCCAAGGCTCCTCATCTCCTCTTAGTTTTTAAATCTATCATCATCAGCAATATTAGGAAAATAATCTATTTGACAACCATTCATATTATGGATGTATTACCAAAGATGGATATATGTAAGAATATAACAAACTGTTAAGTGGTTTTCTTATGGTACAGGGATTAACATAAATTTTATTATTAATCATAATGACTAAAACTTGTGCAATTATTATGTTCCAGGCTTTCTATGCAAGCATTTCAAGCATATTTTTTCATTTAAACCTTATAAAATTACATTTTAATGTGCTATAATTATTTGCATTTTATTCATGAAGAGACAGATGCTTAAAGAAGGTAAGTGAATTGCCCAGGATCACACTTCTACTAGGTGGCTGAGCTAGGATTTTAACAAAATGTGTATGTGGCAAGAACCTAAAATTTTAACTGCTAGTCTATACCCATTTTTTTTTAATTTGGTGAACTGTAAAATTTTATTTAAATGTGAATAAAACATTCAGAAAATAAGGTAATTTCAACTGAAATAATTCCAGGTAATTATTCCTTAAATATGACAGCATTTGTGTGTTTCTCTTCCTTTGATGTAAAACAGGACATTTCCCATATTCTTATTATTTCCTCCAAACTTATTATTTCATGTTAACTTACCTGCCAAATTTCTTCACAATCCTGAGTCATTAAACAATCAGCTATTTCAGGGAGGATTTCTGTTGGAATAATTCTGGCTTTAAATTCTGGTTCTAAACGTCTCAAAAGTGTTCTGAAATCCTCTAACTTTTCAAGGTTTTGAAAATCCCAATTTTCAATGGCTTCATAAAGCCCAGAATAGCCTGAAAAGAAAGGAAATGAGGACTTTTATAAGACCAACCAGAAATGCTTTGACATTAATATCAAAACTCATGCTTAAAGCATTTTAAACTTATTTCAGTTACCAATATTTTTCAAAAATAAAACAATATTCACTTTAGGTGCCCAACAGTTAGGCCTTCTAACAATGTTTGCTATCTTTTAGGACAAAGTAATAATGACAAATTTGAAGTTTTATATTTGACCTTTGTATAAAATCTTCCAAACTATCCCATTAACTTCTCCTGTAACCTCATTTCCCTTTCAGTATGACAAATTCACCAGGTTTCTCTACCATGAAAAGCAATAAAGACAACAGAAAATATAAATTTCAATTCTTGTCCTCAAAGAACTTTCAATTTACATTATTTCAAGAGAAGAATATTAAGTAAATGAAGCCAGATGTTGTGGTACACACCTGGAATCCTGGCATTTGAGAGACTAAGGCAAGAAGATTGTCAGTTGGAGGCCATTCTGGGATATATAGGGATTCAAAGTCAGTGTGGAAAGCACAGCGAGAGCTTATGTGAGGAAAAAAAAAAAGATGAAACCAATATGTAAAATTTAAAATTAATATTAAATGGGAAACTTGAAGAGGAAAAAATAATTCCAATTTCAATAATCCAATAATGTCTCATTCTAAGGTTCTGTGACAGAATCACCATGCTTGTTTCACTTGAGACCCACACTCATTTCACAAGTATAAGAAGACAATGAGGTTTATTTTATTGGCCTCAGTGACTAGAGCAATCATGAAGCTTCCATGTGAGGAGATGGTTTAGAGATGAGAAAACCCCTGGATTCTGTTAAAAGAATCTCAGTCTAACACCTGCTCTGCAATAACTCTTCTGTATACAGACACAAAACAAAAAATTATAATAAATATGCTGGAACCCATAGTCAGCAAAAAGTATCACTAATGATAATAATGTTTAATGAACAGCAACTGCGTATCATCTATTTTCAGAAACACCAACTGTGTTTCTTATAGTGAAAGTTCAACATTTACATATAACTTTTAGAATATTTTTCATTATAATTGAAGTTTATTATGCATATGGCTAAAAGGCATTTCCTTAAAAATCATATTTAGGAAGTGCAGGGAAAACAGTATTGGCCAGTAACTGAGGAAAGTGTTCAAGTTCATTCATATTTTTATTGGGACTAAACAACAACATAAAATTTACTATCTTAGCCAGTTTTTAATGTACAAGTCAATAGTGTTAAGTAAATTCACTTTTGTGAGACAGAGTCCAGAATTTTTATCTTGCCAAAAATGGAAATTACATACACACTAATACAGTGATTCTTCTTTCTCCCTTCCCATGACTCCTGGTAACTACCTCTTTCTGTTTGTATGCCTCTGACTATATTAGATTGTTTATAAAGATCAAATTATACAATGTTTGGTTCTCTGTGACTGGTTTATTTAATTTAGCATAATTTTCTCAAGATTCATCTATACTATAGCATATGGTAGGATTTCCTTCCCTCTTAAAGCTGAATAATATTCAACTATATGTGCATACTATGTATCTTACTTTCTTACTGGTAAGACAAAATACCAAATACCCACAAGTTAAAGGATAAAAGGTTTATTTAAGATTACAGTCTGTAGAAGTTTCAGTCCATATTTGGCTGATTCCAAGGCAGGGCAGCATGTCAGAAGCACGTGACAAAAGGAAAGCAATTCATGGTGTGGTAAGCAGGAGGCTGCTGGCAGTTAGCCTTCCTTTCCCTCTTTACTCCACACAGCCTACAAGCTTATTGTCTCATGCCACCCACACCAAGGGTGGGTCTTTCTATTATCCACATTTAGAACTATGCTAAATCAATCAGTGGAGTAATCCAGTTATCACACCCATAGTTCAGTATCATACACTCATGATAACAGCCAGTTTCCAAAAGCTACACAAGTGCATGAAGCTTTATAAGGACATCTAGATAGAAGTCATAACACATTTTATTTTTTATTTTTGTGGAGTTAAGGATCAAACACTAGACAAACACTGAGCTATTGAGCTACATCCACTGCCCAACACCACATTTTGTTTATCCATTCATCTAGTACTGAATACATGAGTTTCTCCTACCTTTTAGCTTCTGTGAATAATGCTGGTACAAAATGAGGGTGAATATATCTTTTCAAGATTCTGCTTTCAATTCTCTTGGAACATACCAAAAATGGGGTTGCTGGATCATATAATTCAATTTTTAATTTTCTGAGGAAACTCCATACTGTTTTCTACATGGATACACTGTCTTAAATTCTACCAACAGTGCACACAGGTTCCAGTGTCTCCACATTTTCACTATTACTTGTTACTGATTTTTTTGTGGGTGATACAAGCCACTGGAATAGTATATAGTGACATCTCATTGTTTTGATTTGTCTTTCTTTGATCAAGATTATGATGTTCAGCACATTTCCATGTTTGTTGGCCATTTGCATGTTGTATTTGCACAAACAAATGCCCTTTGCCTATTTTTTAATTGGGCTATTGGATTTTTGTTGTGGTGGAGGTATAGGCATTCTTTATATATTCTGGATGCTACTTCCTTATCAAAATAAATGAGTTGCAAACATTTTATCCTATTCCATAGGTTGATCTCTCATTTGGTTGACTCTATCCTTTGAGACTCCTAAGATTTTGGGTTTGATGCAGCCCCATTTGTCTATTTGCTTTTGTTGCCTATGCTTTTGGTATGAAATCAAAAAAATTACTGCAAAATCCAATGTTATGTTGTTTTTCTGTTTTTTTTCCCTAGGAGTTTTATAGTTCTGTCTTATGTTCAGATATGTTTAACCTATTTTGTGTTAATTTTTAATATAGTATGTGATGATTAATTTGATATGTCAACTTGACTGGGCTAAGAGATGATCAGATAGCTAGCAAAATACTATTTCTTTGTGTGTCTATCAAAGTATTTCCAGGCTGGAGATATAGCTCAGGGACAGAGGGGCTGCATGGTAAGTGCAAAGTACTCCTAGTGCCCACAAAAAAACTTTTTTCAGAAAAGAGTGAGCCTTTGAATAAGTGACCTAAGTAAAGATGATCTACCCTCACAAATGTGGGTGGGTATCATGAAATCCACTTATAGTCCAAATAGAGCAAAAAGGCAGAGAAAGTGAAAATTCTCTTTCTTCTTCAGTTCCAACATCCATTTTACTGCCCTGAGACATCAGAGTTCTTGGTATGGGACCTTGGGACTTCAGGACTTAACAAGAACAGCTCCCTGGTTTTCAGACCTTCAGACTCAAACTGACTTATACCACAGCTTTCCTGGTTCTCCAGCTATCAGGGAGCAAATGACATGACTTCTCAGCTTCCATAATTGTGTGAAGTAATTCCTATGGTATATAAGCGTATATATAACATATACGCCATTACACACACGCACGTGCATGCCTATCTCCTATTGGTTGTTTCTCTAGAGAACTCTGACAAATACTTCAGTGTTCAACTTCATGTTTTGTGTACAGATATTCTTTTTGGTGCTATTATAAATAGAACTATACACTTTAAAGCATTGTAAAATTATCTGTTGTTAATAAATAAGCAAGCAACTGATTTTTGGGTGCTCATCTTGTATCCTGAAACTTCTCTGAATTTATTTATTTATTTTTCTTAGTTCTCTAAATAATCATATCATTTGTGAACAGAGATATCTGATTTGTTTCTTTCCAATTTATACCTTTTACTTATTTTCCTTACTTAATTGTTTTGGCTAGAATATCCACTACTAAATGCCATTTAGTTTTTAAAGTAAAAATAGAAATGCCATTTTTAACTGAAAGGTTGATAAGGATTTAAATAATTTATAATATCCAGATTAATGGTATCCTAAAATGGAGAAACAATAGTTTCTCCAAGTAAGTATACGTAAGAGGTAGGGAAGACTTTTATTACCTTTAAAAAAATTGTTCAGAATAAATCAGCAAGTATTACAGCAATAGAAATTTAGAGGTAGAGTAGGGTATGAATAAGTCAACTATTAATCCTCAAGGTAGAAACACAAAACCAAGTTTCAGTTGACAACAAATAGAAGATTTAAACCCTTTCACCTAAAACTTTTTTGAAAAATAAAACCACATTACTTTTCATAAAACAACTGAGCATGGTGGCTCACCCTGTAATCCCAGCACTTGAGAGGCTGAGGCAGGAGGACTTCTACGAGCTTGCGGCCAGCACAGACTACATAGTAAGCTAAACACCAGCCTGAATTACATAGGGAGACTCTATTGTAAAAAAACAAACCCACAAAACTATAATCATACTATATATAGGCCTCCTGAGAAATTCTAGTATGTAAAAAGGTAGTTTTTTGTATTATGCTATTTAATAAATCTGTATTACAGTATGATGACACCAGTGATGGTAGATGCCCCATCATCAGAATTTTTTTCCTGTAGTACTGATAAGTTTTTCTTAATTTGTCCATCTTTAAATTGCACTACTACAATGAAAACAATAATGTCAAGATAATGGCTATATTTAACGCCCCTTACCTACACTGAACTAGCTTCTTTATACATGTTTTCTGACTCACTGTTTACCACACTGAAAGAAAATCATCCTTTGGCTTCTCTGACAAATGATAAGCCAGAGCATCAAAGAGGCAACATTACTTGGCTAAAATCTAGGTAGCAACTGGGTGATTTAGTACTGAAACTCGGTTTCTGACTTCTCATCCAAATGTCTCTACAGCAAATTATCTTCCAAAAGAAATGCCATCAGTGGGTCCATATTTTAGCTCTACATTTTCTATTAATTAGCTATAGATCTCAGCACACCCTTTTCTACCCTTAGTTGCCCTATGTATAGAAAAAAAGAAGTTAGGGGCGGGGATTTAGCTCAGTGGCTTAAGGTCATGAGTTAAGAAAAACAAAAAGAGAAGTTAGACTAAGTCATTTCTAAGATGTCTTTCATCTTTAAATGAAACTAACTTTATATATAGATGATAGAGATCAAAGAACACTGTAGTACTAAAAATAAACTTTAAAATTATGCAATAGTTGATCACATGACAGAATATTTGTAACACATATATAAAATAGCCTAACAAAATGTATACATCTGGACTCACTATTCTTAAAAACTAAAATATTCCAACACTTTTGAATGCCTTCTCTCTTATCCTAACTTGCTGCCAAACATACCACTATCTGTATTTGATTTACCATTCCTTTGATTTTTTTTTTTGAAGATAGTAGTTGCATGGTATAGGTTTGTTTCTCTAAACAATATAAGTTTAGTTTAGCTTGTATGATACCTTATATATTTTATATCCTATGATATGCATTTCTATGACTTTAAAAAATTTAATACTGCATTTCTAAAATCTGCTCAGGTTGTGTCGTTCTTTTTTTTAGAGACAGGATCTTGTCATTTAGTCCAGGCTGGCCTCAAACTCACTACATAGCCCAGGCTGGCCTTGAACTTGCAGCAATCCTCCTGCCTTAGCCTCCTGAGTGCTGTGATTCCAGGTGTGTATCAACATGCCTGGCTAGACATTCACATACTTTCATTGTAATATAATGGACCAACCTGGGAAAATTACAAAAGTTATTCTCCTTTTGAAGGATTTTGGAATTGCTTCAGTCTTATTTGCTTCCTTGTTTTATTATTATGAGCAATTATACTGTGAACATTCTTGTGTATGTATTACAAAATATATGAGTTTTTCTAGGGTACAAACTCCATAGTGAAGCCTGGGAAGGATACCTGAGAGTTGAACTCTATAATATGATGTCAAAATATTTTTTAAAATAGTTGTCAATTTATATTCTATAAAGTGACATTCAAGGCCTTCTATTACTAAATATTCTCCTAAGCTTTAATACTGTTTAACTTCTTAACTTTTGTTCTATGATAGGTATAAAATGATGTCTCATTGTATTTCTAACTTATAGTTCCCTTGTAAGAGAAATTTTGTCTTATTAACAGTGCATGGTCTACACTGCTCCATGCCGTTCATCTCCCCCCAATATTCCGGGAATTGAGCCGTTATAGTTTAAAGCTGCCTAGGTTAAATTCAGACTAGGATAAAGCTGACTAGAAAACCTGGGTTGCAAGGTAGAAACAGCCCCATTCCATGTTTAAGGAATTTATGGAATGTATCTTCCCTGGGCATCTGCTGCCCATATTAGGAAGCACCCTTTGCCGCCCAACT